>DWNR01000837.1:0-17392 GCA_018250455.1 Polygonus leo | reverse complement strand
ATGTTATCTATTCATCTGTATGTTTTTTTTTTGTATGTTTGTTACTCGATTACTTCGTCAATTATGGACGGATTTTGATGATTTTTTTTTTGTTAGGTAGATCTTGTGACAGGGGTGCTCCCATTTTTTTTTTCATAATTATTTGACCTTGGACTACGAAGATATTCAGACATGCCATCTCCTCCTTCACTTCATATATCTCTTTCTTTGGCACACTTGGCACCGATATCGAAATTATTAATTATTTTTCACTTTTTAAGAATTATTTTTTACTTCTTGAAGTCGGTTCTATTTTTAAGTTAAAAAGTTTTTATATCTTTTCTGGCGTATTAATTGACGTATCAAAAATTTTAATCCATAACTTTAGAGGAATGCAGATTTTTTTCTACACGCTATTTAAGAAGAAAATTAATTAAAGGGTTGACACGAAGATTTAAGTACAATATCAGAACGAATTATCATTAACATTAATGGTACAATTCATGCGTTGTACAGCAAGAACAAAGTTGATTACTGAATGTCTGTAGCTGATAAAATGTATGATAAAAATTACGTTTATTTAATATTTAGTACAGCTACCTATTAAATATAATACATAAATATTATATGCCTATTTATCGGATAACCGTACACTACTAAGCACACTCACATATAACAATTCTCCGAGCTGATTTTACTATACAACTGTACTTTTGGACATATGCAATTGCATAAATCCTAGAATTCCAACGAATTGGGGCTTCAAGCCGTATCTGTTTAAATCGCGCGTTGTAGCTATCGAAATCGAACCACATTTGTTTGATGTCAACACTCACCTTACTATAATTAACTAGTCATCAAAAACCTCTGGGTTTAATGTTTACGTTCTTTATAACTATCAGTAATTACTAAATAAATATACTTTCGTACGATTTTTGGTCTCCGTACAACTATATACTTATCGAAAGCTTCAATTTAGGCACACATAAAAATGTAATATAATGTTATTAAATGCTTCGGACATGCAATGTATATATTGGATGCAATGTATACATTGCATGTCCGGAGAAAATAGCCTCTTGTACTCTTGTACTTTAAAACATATTTAACAAAATGTATCTATATAAAAAAATCTTATGCTCTATGGTGGAAATGTAGCATGCTGAAAATTGTTTAAAAATATCAAAACAGCCAAGAAAACTATTCTTCTGCTGAAATTGAATTTTATTCGTATAGTTAACATGATTTATCCTAAGGTTTCCATGCTAGGGCGATAGTTTTTTTTTTATTGTGTAAAGGTAGCAAACGAGCATGCAGTCCACCTGGTGGTAAGTGGCCGCTGCCGCCCATGGGCATCAGTAACCATCCTCAAATACGATTGATTCATCCCTAAGTTTAATCACAGATGCGTTGCTACCCCTGAGGACTAAGATGTTCGCTTCGCGTTTAAGTATAGCCACGCCTCTCCATACCGAAACACAATAAGTTGCTTCACTTGCTAAATTGCTGCAGGATTATGAGGGTGGCGGTGGTACCACCCCGGTCGAACTTCATGAGTTCTACCACCTGGCAAAACCTGAATACTGAATTGATAATAAAATATATAACTTTGCAGTGCGGTAAGCATAAGCGACTTGTTTTAGGGTTTTTAAAATGTTTATAGGATATATACATATATAACTGTGGTCACTACAACAAAAACAAAAACAGGACAGGTTTGTTCAGAAACCAATATTCAGCGTTTTTTCAGCTTATTATTTAAAAGTGCGAATGTTCATTTTGTGGAAATGTCATTTTAATTCAATTCATTTTATAAGCAAACAATTAAAATTCATAATAAACATAATTTTTTCTAAAATATTGTCTGCGTCTTATTAAAAAATCGTGTATAAATCTACATTCCGATTGGTCAAAATTCTATCTGTAACCCTTTTTGTGGGAATCCGACTCACACTTTGCCGATTCTTTAGTTTCTTTATTACTATTCTTTATTACTTTTATCTTAAGACATTAATCCCCTGAGTGCATTTCAAAACAATTGCAACAAGAGCCAACACTGCTGGAACACATGGTAGAGTTCTAATGCGCATATTATACGGTGACCCCGGGCATAAATAGAACCGGAGTAGAGTAAAGCTACGTCCGCCGGAACGAGATTGGATCGGATCGGAAAATCGAAATCGTGTTCGGATCGGTAGCGTGTTAAAAACTTGATTAAAATTTGACACTTAATGAAAGCAATAAATGAAGTCAGTCGAAATAAAATAAAAGCTTAAATAACAATGGCGTATAATGAAATTTAATTTCAGTTTTAATTAATTTGTAACTATAAGAAAAATGGACTGGAATTTATGTTCCTTTGCTACATTGCGAATTGCTTTCTTTTTCGTTTCCTTCGAATGTAGTATTATTTATACCTTCTAATAAAATAAAACTATTTTAGTACAGTCACTTTAATTAATCTTTATTCAATACGTTATATCATGTAGTGTGTTGAATCAGTACTAGCGATATTGTTACCATCCCAGTATGAGTTGGTAAGGGCGTCGAGCGTTTGTTAATTTCGATATACTGTTACCCTGCCTATGTTTATACCTGTCTACCTAAAACATAATATATGTAATGTACATAGCCCAAACCTATTAACAAGTAATGACATCACCGACTGTAATCTTCACATAGGTATGCTACATATGGTACGTATATAGGCTTAGCTAATTCCATATACCTACTCTGCCTCAGGGTGCAGCGGCAGAGGAAACTTCGTTACACAAATAGAGATTCGCTTAGTTTACTCGATGACAATCAATCTTCCTCGATAACATAGCGGGTATACGTACCTGTCTGAGATTTAGGTCAATAGATATCTTGTTGGACAGCCGATGCTCCACTTGCAAAACGCGATATGCTTATACTATCTGTTAAAATCAAACTGAAGCATTCGCGTGGAATCGAATTTTCACACGGAATGCTAATAGGAATAAATGCTCATCTTTTATTTGCAACTGAGTTCAAGAAAAGGAGGTACTCAAGTTTAATGATATTTTAAATGTAGGGTGTTGGATTTGTGGGTATATGTTAAGATATTTGTTATGTCGGTGATTATATTTTGTAGGATTGTATACCCATCCGGTAGAGATTGTATAAAAGAATAATATTTAAACTTTATTACCATGATTTTCTATTATTCAAAGTTACAAAAAAATAGTAACTGTACAAATATACAAAAAACAATTGTTAATAAAGTTTAATTTTATTTATAAAGTTATAAATTGTATGTTCTTTTCATCTTGATGAAGCGCTTCGCCAGCAATTAATTGTCAAGTCGCCATAGACTTGTACCCGTTTATTCAGAGCCTGAAGAGATTGGCTCGCAGTTGTTGTTGAACCTTAAGAACGTAACCCTTATCTTACGTTCTTTGTTCGAGTACTAATATAATATTTATACAATCTGGATCGCGAGTACGAATTTCCCGAATTTTTTATCCGATTTTCTAAACTTCAAAGTAAGATTTTTTGTCCAAGTAACATGTAAAAAAGGATATCTTTAATGGTTTATTATTTGACGGAAACTTACTGGTAAATGAGTACATGAAGCATTTTTATACAAGGTATATTTCCTCGACGTCGTTTCGGTAGGTACTTTCAGAGTTTAGCTGCCAAGAAAATAAAAATAAATTCTCATAATACTTTTTTCCGAAACTTTAACATTTCGAGCTTGATACCACATCTATTTATCGAGTGCATACGTGATCGAATAACATACTTCATAAGTAATAATACAAAAAAAGGTCAACTCATTATTCATCCCAGGATATGAATTAGAAATACACACACAATATGTGATGCATAGAGTTGTACTTTTGACAATGCAATTTGATATGCGATTGAATGGAAAATTCCTTAGGAGCGCCACCTATTTTAGTAAACACATTACTCCCACATAATAACATATACCGTATTACAATAGATACATTTGTACATCCAAAAATAAATTAAAAATAGAGATGATTTTAACTACGTACAGAGCTCACTCCATCCTATTTGATCTATATAATATATGAGAAGATATTTGGAAGAGATTTTAAAAGTGAATAACTAGACATAAAATAAGAATATGGACACACTAATCATATACCTTGTTTTGATGAAGAAATGAAAGCTCTTTATCTTTTATTTTTAGTTTCTAAATCAAGCCGAAAGAAAAGCGATACCTAACATTTTTGTCGGAGAGCTGACCATATGATGAAGTATAATATATTACGCGATCTCCGGGCCACCAGACGTAACTAATATTCCGGGAAAAGAAATACAGATTGGACTGGAAAGAATTTATTATAATGTACATTGAACTAAAGCCACTGACAAATATGTCAATATATTTATTTTAAAACTAGCTGATAAACGTTGTTCTGCTATATACTGAATTTCCCGTAGGAGTGAGCGATTTTCCCGCAGTAAAAAGTGTTCTAATATACACCAGGCTTAGTCTCTATACACCAAACAAAGTTTCATTCGAATCCGTCCAGCAGTAGATTAGCCTGGACAAACAGACAAAGAGTCAGGAAAAAAATTTCAAAAACCTTTAACAAGCGTTCTAATACTATTTTAACATCGCCCCCAATTTGTTTTTCGTAAATATATTGTACAGACACACGAATTTTACTGTTTTATTATATGTATAGATAGTTTAAATGCAAAATGATTACATTATCTAAATGTAGTTACTACGTACATATTCAATAGGCAAATCTCACGCAGCCAAGACGCAGTTAAAATCTAGCATGAAAGAACAATACGTTTGTAGGTATAATTATAAATTACGTACGCTAGTCAGAATTAGATCGTATTATAAATTACTCAATCTAAACAAATGGATATATGTAATATCGACGACCGAAATAGATTTTACCAATACCTACACAGGTTTCAGGCGTAATCTCTGAAGTGTATTGAAAAAGTATCATTAGATTATGCCTGTACCTACATAAAATCTTGAAACCCAATAAAAGATTCGTAAATTTCAATTATTCATCATTTCTTGAATATGTTTGATGTAAATCAGTCATATCTATACAATCCTACCAAACTGTATACAACATCAAATGTCTGCAAGCAACAAAAATAAAATGAAATTGAATGAATGACAGGTTGGCAATGAGAAACGGGATTTGTGTACAAAAACGAAGTGGTGGCATAACAAATTGACAACGGCTTTAAACGTGTTTTCTCAATCTTCTTTATAGTGCTGCAAACACAGTAAGATTTTATTGATGGATGGATTGTATATTTAGAAAGTTGTCTGAAAAAGTAGACTTAAATACCTATATTTATGTTTATTTCAATATTAAAATAAAATTCAAATACCCTATAAGAATAAGAAGATTCAAACATATAATTTATTATGTAACTCTTATGATTTTTAAATGGTTTAGATTAGTTATGATGGTAGTCTTTATCGATGATGATGAGGATAGGATACGGAAAGGAATGAAAGGGCTCCAAGACGACGTTGTTTCCTAATTTAACACGCTGCCAGGTGGTACTACTCGTTTAGTTCTCGCGGGGAGCTACCACCGCCGCCACTCTCATAATCCTCCGTGAAGCAATTCTTGAGAGATGCGCGGTTGCCGGCGATACATATAAACATGATCATTGTGATCAATCTCAAGTACGATTCAATCGTACTTGTTATTGGTTACAAATGACCATTAGCAGTGACCAGGTGGTCGCATGGTCGTTTGCCACTTTTATACCACGCAAATCGGGGCAGTGCTGCCTTTCTTTTTTCTTTTGCTTATGAGTGGATTATTCAGTATACTGATTGGGTATATCAAAAATAATTCATTTAATGAAATGTAAAAAAATATATTATTAAAACCTTGTGCAGTCCATCCCTCAGTATTTAAAGTAATTTATACTTTAAAATAATTCCCATACTTAATAACATTGCTGTATGCTCAAATGAGTTTAAAAAGTATCAATCTTCTTCAAAATATTAACGAAAGGAAAGAAAGTAACATAAGTGGGTGAACTCTATTTGTTATACGTTACACTGTTCTTTTCAGATGAAGACGAGGAGCCGCGCTGTGTGACATTAACTCCGAGACACAAAGCTGCCATTCGGTTTATAAGAAAGGTGTGTATATCTACTTTATATTTGTGTGTTTGAATTTCTTATAAGCAAGGTAAATTGGTTACCAAATACTTGAAATAAAACTAAATATTCAAGAAACTGTTCGCAGTAATATCTTTTGCAAATGAGTAATTATTTATTATACTATTCTAAACGAAGTATTCATACCTATTAATGCATTTTTTGCAAATGTAGTTCTCTGGTCTATATAACCAAGAGTAGTATGTATATGCGACTGTAGTATATATTTAAGATATAATGAACTTCGTAATAAAGTTTCGTACTGAAAGGTAAATAACACAACGAAGTCTAGTTAGTAATTACGATCGTGGCTCAATCGTTCGATTGCAAGGAACTTATTGCGAGAAAATGTCAATACACTGGTCGCTTATTTATTTGACATATCCAAAACTTTATTAGTAATACAAAACAACTTTATATCGTTTTCATTAAAGAACATACACTGTTGACAAATAACAAAAATCTATTATTTTGAACAAAAGGGTTTAACTAGTTAGAGTTAGATATTTATTAACATGTATGTTTTTAAGGCAATTCAATCATAAAGGTTAACTAATCTACCTTATTGCCTAGGGATAATAAAATACTATTTTCGCGTCCGTAAATATGTTAACAATAATGAAATACCCATATTACTTACTTATATTGATAATAATAACGCATGGTAAGTCGACGTAAAATCACAATTTACAAAATAACATTTATACATTTATAATATTTTGAATAACATTACATAACGCAGAAAGAATAATAGTAGATAGGGCATAGATAAAAGTTTCTGGTATAATAAAAATTATAAACATGGAGTCTGAAAATAACCAAAATAGTTTTTGTATTTTATAAAATTCAGCCATTAGTGGGCACTTGGTGCAAAATAGGAAAATATTTTGATTGCTTGAAGATTGAGCTCACGAGAAACAAAAAAGCTCCAGTTCACCTCGCCGTTGCTACATAATTGAAGAGCCGGGTGAAGTAGCAAAGTTAAGTAGTCATTGGGGTGCCCTGAATTATTAAGCTGTTTACAATGTCCGAACTTTATTACTTGACCGCTGTATTTTTGTATCTTACATTATGTTACTATTTTTAAAACATACTGCAAAGTATATATATGTTAATTATAATGTGAGCTTATAATATAACGTGTCTCTAGAAAAGCAACGGATAACATTTCGAAATTAAAGTTAAATAAGGTAAGGTAAAATGAGGTTCCCATTATAGTGGCCATATTTCCAAACTTACATATATATTTGCAAACTTATTAAATACTGAATTTGAGTATACCAATTTACATAAAACATGTGTTCTTTAGGTAGTAGAATTATGTTACATAATTATGATCTAAGCTATTTTTGTCGAATTCTGGCAGATGAAGTATTTTGTGGCTCGTCGTAAGTTTAAAGAAGCTTTAAAGCCATACGACGTCAAGGACGTAATAGAACAGTATTCAGCGGGCCACGTGGACTTGCTGGGGAGAGTGAAAAACGTCCAGACTAGGTAGTACTCCTGCCCAAAGAAACCCTGTACGCCTTGCACAACCATTTACTTACTCTGTACCTTCTTAACTCCTTCTCTCGTCTGGACACTACACCACTGTCTTGAACCTCTGTAGTCAGAGACTGGCTTACGATTTAATAATGTACGGTTTGAAGTAGCTAAACTTAGTAGTGTGTGTGATGCTATTTTTAATTTCAAACTATACAACAAAAACCTTCATTGAAAATTTCCTTGTTACAGCAATCTGTATTTTATAGGAAATTTTCAATGTTTTCAATACCTATATTAAACCCGATTATGTTGCCACATAACATACATTGATATACCAAAAGCTCGCCTATAAATTAGACCAATTCGTGTGTACATACAATCCGCATGTCTTATTACTTCCTTAAGACACTTTCCTTGTAAAAGTTAGGATTTTAAGTAAAGAAAAATATTTGTTTAGTAGAGTTGAGTTAATACATAATTTAGGCATGAACCTATATTCCAAAAGTCATCAAATCAAAAGCATTATACCATACAAATGTAAACATTTCGAAGTTGAAATTGAAGTTTAAATCGAACGTAGGTCGACATTATAATAGTATATAATTGTATATATTATGTTTTAATGCCTATAATCTTATTAAATCAATTGTTGGGTCATACCACATAACATATACCTAATAGTGTTTGTGGTATATATCTACTTTAGTTGGAAATAAACTTAATTAAGATATTAGAAGTAAATACATGTTATACATTTTATAATAAATAAATAATACAAAATCCCAAACGATCAACATAAAAAACTTAATGTACATTAACCGCATACACAATCTTAAGACGATTACACGATTTCGATGGATATTCGTACGGAAATTGAGGTAGCGCAGGACTATTACCCACCGCCCACGGAGGAAATATAATAAAGGTCATTTTCGTCGTAATATCTGCTATAATATCTCAGCCAAATGTTCGACATTTCTGATTGTCGGGCAAAACTTCAAAGCTCATCATAGAACTACGCGAATAATAAACGTTATGTAGTTTTGTTAGTATAAATATAATCGGTATGATTATGCGGAAAGTAAACATTAGTTAAGATAAACAATTTTGTTTTCAATATTTTAAGCGTTAAATTAAATTACTCATTGAATGTTGAATGAAATATATGCGAGTACTTTTTTCAATAATATATCTGAACTAATAACAATTACCCAGCAAGTTCTTACTGAGCCATCACGTAATTTTTATTTTCGTGTAGCTCAAGTATTTTGTCGCACGCAAGAGGTTTAGAGAAGCATTGAAACCTTACGACGTGAAAGACGTGATAGAACAGTACTCCTCCGGGCACGCGGACCTGCTAAACAGAACCAAGAACCTTCAATACAGGTGAGATTATTTCAACGAAGTTATTAAACAAAGTTTAGTGAGCGTGCTGGAGCGTCGCAGCGCTGCAGATCTTCGTGTAATTACTTCAGACTATTTGTTTTAAACTCAAACAGAATGGAGAATCGCTTAACATCAAAACACTATCGATGTTTATATTCAATATATGTATCACTTTAAAAGTAATTTATAACCTGAGTAGGTAATAAATGGGTACACACAGTTAAAATATTATACATAAAGAATAATTGAAGTGACATTTTAAAAATAACTATTAGATATTGTTTTCTCGAATCCAAGGTCATAAATATTTATTTATTTATTAAGAACATAAAGTAAAGTAAAAGAAACATATGATTTCATTATTCGTAGAAAATCGAAAATCTTGAATTTTATAGTACATAATTATACCTGCTTATTGACTGTTAATCTAAATCCATTCCTGTTATTTATTATACTAATATAACTAACTACTTTTAATAATCATGTCAGATTTTACGTAGTATAATGTCATACAGCTTTCTAACTTTTATACTAAAAAATCGCCAATATAAAGAAACGACAATATAGAGTATTTAAATGTTACATTATAAGTAAAAAAAGACATAATATCTTAAATATAAATTAAATAAATTACGTACGTAGTATAATGATGTCGTTCATCCATCGTTTCGTAAATATCTATGTTTATTTATTAACTATTTATTATATTTATTTACTATTTTTTACTTTTCTTTATACTATTGCAAAAATAGCAATAGAATTTTAAATTGCTATTTGTATTTTGTTTGGTCATATGGTCAACGTCAGCAAAATATATTTATCAGTGATTTCAAAGTTATCTGCTTTACGTAATATATATATATATTATTATAAACACATACTTTTCCACGACACCTAAGTCCAAAAACTAATAATTATTTATCTTAAGTAAATGAGTTTGTTGTCCGAGGTGTTCTTGAAAACAACAAAACCGTAAAAGACTTTGTAAGTATGTTATTGACCTTCCTACCTAAGACGGGATGGCACACTACAAAAAGATTACAAATAAAAATAGTAAGTTATTTTGAAATCACAGATAATAGCAGCATTAGATTTATATAATAATATGTCTATATACAATAATATACTTATTAATATTAACGGATTCTACCACTAATTATATTGTATGCAATGATTAAGATGGGCTTTCGATCGTAAATCCTCTACCATTGCACTTTGGAGATTTTTATCATGTAGTAGTAGCATAGAGATTTATATAGATAGTTACAGTAGTTGATACAGATGAACTTCTTGCCTAACCACGACCGACATGCATGATGAGTGTTTACGTGATCTCCCGCTTTGCATTAAATCTTTGCATGCACGGAACATTGCCAAGTGTGAGTTAAAATATAATGTTATAATTATCCTACGCATTTTTTGTAAAACGAGAGGAAACTTTACTTTTATATAACAATTTAATTCGTAATGTATGGAACACATTATGCACTGTTCTCTTATGGTAATTATATTTAATTTATTGCCTTTTGATGACACAAATCTCTTTTTAACAGTAAGATATACAATGTATAAGAATAAGGAACTTATATGAACTGCTCATTTTATCCCGTTACAAATTAAATACCCCTCAAATGTACATATAAAAAAAATCTGATAAACATACATTAACAATAGCATTATACGTACATGTTGTTGAGCATTACACATGTGTTAAAATATAAAGTGTTTTCATAACAGAAATTTGTTTTTCTAAGTGTGCTTCTGTTATGTGAGCTATAAAACACCCGTCTATTTAGAAAGTAAACAAATTGTTATTGGTTTAAATGTTTTGCGCTCCAGTGATAAATTACATGATATAATTTGTATAACGTAAAAATGAAATATGATTTAAACTTAAACATAATCCGATAAATACTATTGTAACGTATTGAATCTGTCGATTACAGGTTAGACCAAATTCTTGGCAAGCAAGGTTCAAAAGCTAAAGACGTCTACGCGTCTAAAATCAGTCTAGCTTCCAGAGTAGTAAAAATTGAAAGACAAGTAAGTGACTAATAAAATATATGACGATATTTTTGATTTATTTAATAATAACTGTTCCAAATAACACGTATTACGTGAAATTAAATTGAAATTAAAATTAAATATTTTTAGGTAGATGATATAGAAAGTAAGTTGGATCATTTATTAGAAATGTATGAAGAAGACAGAAGATCAAGGAGATTTAGAAATGGTATTAACGATGGTGCAGACAGTGGCGCACCTGGCGAGATGTCATTGCGACCCGCGCTCACCGACAAACAGTGTTCCGAGCCCAATTCACCCGTATCCAGAAATTTCGACCAACCCACCCCTGCCTCGGCCCCACCTATGCCACACAAAAGACCGATGCATAGAGGTTACTCAGACTTAGGAACACGGTTTATGAGGAAGAAAGTTATCGTGAAGTAAGCATCACACATACCACACATGTCACGAATGTAATGTATATCGTTTCATTTTATATCTTACATCTAGTAAGGACGCAAATAAGATCATGGGATGTATTGGCACAATAATACGAGAATTTAAATTCTACAAGTAACATAGCTAAGACGTATTGAATACAACACATTAGAAAAAAATTAAAAAAAAACAAACAACACATTCTGAAATATGTTACAATTGTGAAATTCTCGTGACTATAATTGCTAACTATGTTGTGTTACCTTTTATATATGTTATTAATTCCTATTTTTATCGATGCACATATCGAACTTCTAATATTTCAGAACCTCAAGTCGAAGTGGAGAATCTCCTAGAGACGACGAAGTAGTAATAGTGGTGCCCACTGATCGGGAAGACACGCCTCCACGTTTAGTCACAGATAGCTCAGGTACTTAACGTTTTAAAACTAATAAATTATGTAGGCAGGTAGGATTCAGAATTAGATGTTATAAAAATATATACATATTTAAAAAAAAGTACGATATTGGCCTTGAAAAATTTAATTTTGATATAGTATTAATAGTATTTTATCCTTTTTACAAATAAAAAATTGTAATCACAAACACAAATGTACCTAATAGTGACCATCCGCAATTTAATTATTTTTATCTATCTGATCATTATAATAAACTCAACTCGAAATTTTAAAAAAAATACATTAATTAACAAACGAACGAAGTAACTTATGCTCATTAATCCAACAATGCGTTGTTCCACAGTCTAACAGTTGTATCATAATGCTTTCTTATGTTATTACTTGCAGATGTTGCCTTCGTTGGTTATGCACTTACACTTAACGTAATACAATATTGTACATATATAATTCGTAAAAAGTAGATTATTATGATGCAAAATAATATGTGTAGTTTGTAGTGCTTATTGTGAAATCTAATTTAACCAATTAAAAATCGTTGCCATAGGTATAAATATGCGAATGTTACAAAATTGCAGCATCTTATGAAGACTATTCGTCGTCGACCTCTCTCTGACCGACACCTTGGGAGAGCCCCATTCTAATCGGCCGCCGCCGGCTGCGTGAGTCCTAAGCCTTCCCCTATCGATGTGTGGAATGTGTTCTCGTAAAATAGTGCCTCTCTGTGCCCTCCCTCCCTCTCCTCGTCCCTGAATGTACATAATGGAAATGTCGTATTTAGATTTATATAGTGTTATCCATTTTTTATGTAATCATACTACCTATCTCTATCAGTTTTTGTAAACCAACCTATATTATTATTGTAACTTTTCCTCTTTCTCAGTTCTCTTTCTTATATTTAATTTATTATTTTACCTTGATCACTAAATCAAAAATTACAAACATATTCTAGTCTTCACTTTTGATAATAAAACAAGCGACTCTACCAAAACTTTTATTAATTGCCATGGATGTATTTTATTTTAGGCTTCTGTCGCTTGCAGTACATTTCATACGTTACGGCATGTTTCTGTGATTTAGACATTTACAAGTAGTTAATTTATACAATTAAATCCCATTGTCTCCAAATTAAACAACAGATAACACAAAGAAATTTACATTTTTGTCATATAGTTACCAAGACTTTCTTCCCAGTAATATTTCATTTACAGTATACAAATATCATGTGAAGGTATTTTAACACGTACTATTTACTTATATAATAATAAAAAACATAAAAATAAACTTGAATTGCAGACAGACAATCGAGACAATCTTCCATTACGTCTTAGAAATGAATTTAACTAATGACCACTTCTCATAGATGGAATCAGAAATAGTAACAACTTTCACATTTGTGTCTGGAATTATACCTCCAATGTTACACGATACTTAGTAGATAGTATACCTGATTTTTGTTTAATAACCTGATTGAACTGAAAGCGAATATTGTAAGCAAGGATGAGAACTAAAGTAAACGTTTCAGAGGTCTGCCCCAGCTGTTCAGTAGAGGTAGAAACTGAAGCGGCCGGCACCCGGTCCGGGAGCTCGGGCTCTCCGTCGTGGGGCGAGGGGGGAGACGAGCGCGGCTACGGCTCCGGTGACTCGCTGGCCGAGGACGCGGCGCTGCTCGGCGACGCCGCGCAGCCCGGCGCCGCGCCGCGCATCCTCCGCACGCAGAGGAGGGACGTCGCCGTCGACTTGCATCTCCTCCGACCCGACGTCTAAACCCGTTACGACGTTCAATTAACGAATCTTCACAAATCAGTGCATCTTTTCACAATAAGTTATTCACATTTTCTTCTAGAAGCTTCTATTAAACACCCAATCGACGAGAGCGAATGGACTTTCCAATAACTGACGGGCTAAAAAACGAACATTGAGTCTGACGCGATGCGACTCCGATAAAATGAACTGTACAACGATATAGGTAATGTGGTTAGTCTAAGTCTAAGCCACCGATTCCACTCGTTTACGAGATTAATGTAAATTTATTAAAAAATTAAAGACTCAAAGTAGACATGGTAATTTAACAGAATTAACTTTAAATAAATTACGATTAGTTTATCGTATTTTAACAATAGTTATAGTAATTACGCTTAAATTATAATGTCCTGATGCTTTTGAAGAGAATGAAATACAATGTAGATTTAAGCTTCGTAAATGTACGTACTTGAGAAATGTACATACAAGGTTTATATAATCGATATAGATTTAATCCGCATAAGTGATTTGAATTATCCGTAAGTTTAAAATATAATTGAATTACATTTATTTTCACTCTATGGTAGAGTGTCACTCTAAAAGATCGTAAAAGTATTTTTACGCACCTTAAAATAAGTACGAGTAGGTACAGTGTGTGTCATCTTTTAGAATGACCTTTAATTTCAAGAAGAGCAATTTTAAGATCTACTTACACAAAATTACTGTAGAGTACCCAATTACTTTATTACTTTAGGCATATATAGTAAGGGTGCGAATTTGCTGATGTCATATCAGAAAATTCGACATTCATTTATTATTACCATTAATATTTATTTGAAAAAATACACACAAGCAAGTAGATCTTAAAAGATCAAAGGCTACATTAGAAATATACCTTTCTCTCACCATTAAATAAAATATTAAAATAAAAAAAATACGAATCGTCTAGTTTAAATAGACTAAAATTTGTATATGCCGTAAACGATAACCGATCATCTTGATTTCAAAACGAAAACATTGAAAATGCTAATGTACTGAATATCCGTGATCTAAAATGTGACTTTTATGACAAACATTGTAATTGCGTCATGTGACCATAATGGCTAGTCAAATGGACCACAAATAAAATACGGGATTATATAGATTACAGGTCTCAATGGCACGGAAATAATTATTTAAATTATTTTTTATTTAAATAAACAAGGTAATTATAGAGATTCAGCGAAAGGAACATTCTATTATTTCTCGTCACCGCAATGCAATCTAATTACAAATGCAGTCCAGCATGTTTAACCATAAAAACATAACCATATAATATAACTACAAAGCAATTAATCACGGGAAACTTCATCTGCATAGAGCACTTTTTGTAGAGTTTAAAAATGAATACAGGGTGTTTAAGAAATGGAAATAGCGCCATGTTCCTGATTTCACGTTATAAATTAATAAAAATGTTCTTATCCAGAATGTGTAGGTACTGTACGATAATATTAAGGGGCCAACTAATATTTGTATATTATGTAAATCTAAGAAGTTTAAAAACAAAGGTGATGTGGCTACGTGGTTTAGTTTTCAGAGGTTGTAAAAGAAATTTGAAAAAAGACCGTGATAATAGTTTTCCATATATCGTTTTAATCTAATAGCATTTAACATAACCAACCAACCATCTCTGGTTAACGCAATAAATTCACCAGAGACCGAAGAAATTACAAATATCTGTATATTACATACACATATATAAACTATTACACAAACTTTTTTGCATGATCGTATGCCCAATGTAGTTCATCCCTGTGAAAAAAGAAACTAGAGTAAGAATATTTAGATATTTTTTGTAATAAAATGTAAACAATTGTATATTTCTAATGTAGAAATTGCTCTGAAATAACACACACAAATTATAATGTCACAATTAGCACAAAAATGTCATTAATTATTACAATTGAACTGTGATAAGCATTTTCAGTTTTTAAGACAATACCTCAACCTAGATTAAACACAATTGAGATGTCCGCATTTTAACCCCAAAATCTACCATTCAAGGATCTATATCAACGTGTACGCCAATACTGAATAACATTTTAATTCTGGCTACTAAAATCCATAATGTTCTTTTGACCTATCCTAAATACTAAAACTTGAGAGTATAATTTTTCAATTTCTACAACCTTACATAGGTTAAAATAATAAAAGTGATTGCCACTGTAACACATCTGCACGTCAGTACTACCTATAGATATGTCTAATTGAACGCTTTCACTTGCGGGACCAATGAAAATATTCGACACATAATATACCTAACATTTTATTAAAGTATTTACCAAAGTGTAAACTAATTATTGCTACGTATTGGTCTGTTATAAATTAATGAATGAAAACTACGATAAAAGTTTACATTTCGCTTAATACACAGAGATGGCAGACTGTCGTACCATCCTAAGTAAATATTTCCAACAAAAATGAAATAGGAACATATTGTATCTTCGATATTGTGTTTTCTGAAGAATGTTTTTTATTGGCGTGTCAACCAGATCTGGAAAGTAAAACACAATAAATAAAAATGTATTTTCATAGATAACCTACAGCACAAAAAATTAGTGAATTAGAACGTACGGAGCATATTCTTCATAGTAATAAATTAATGTAGCATATGAATGGTGATTGAAATGACCAAATGTTTTAAACCTTTAAAGCAATGTATATATAAATAGTTACAATAACATATGTAACTACTTTTAACAAATAAATATTATTCATAACATTATATCAAGCAATAATTTAAATTTGATTTGATTGCCAGTTAAGTAGGTCTGCTAAGTTTACAAGCAATGTAATGTATTTAAGTACCATAAAATTAAATATTGTATTTACGTGGCGTTAAATGAAATTTGCGTACTATTGTATTAAGGCTAACTTTTCTCACAATTAGTATATAAGATTGCCAATAATATAACATTTATACCTGTTTAATTGTTAAAAATAACATTACGTGTAATGTTAGGAGGTGTGAGTGTGAACTATTTTTTGTCTCCATTTTGTTGTATTACACCATCAATTTTATTTATGAAATACTAGCATGCTAAAGCTAAAAAAATATATGTCAACATTCATTTGACAGAATTGATATATAGTGCACAAAGGCTTGTGATATAAAATAAATGATTTACACATTACAAAGTGTGAAGCAGCTCACAATAACTTTGTAGCACATTTAACGTTAAAACTGAGCTCTTTTTTTGAGTGTCGAAATATTATACTTTTCATAATAATCCTACAATTTTAGTATCAATTTTATTGTATATTAATTATTTGGTTCTCCCCCATGTTACTTTTGTGTCCTAATTTACTATCGATTTAATAGGTCTCCTAACATTATTCGTAGCGAAATAATTATTCCTTAAATTCTGCCTGTATATAGGTATAGTTTATTTTAATTTCTATCATCACCATCACAAAAAATAAAGTATTTGTAAATCAGCTATGTTATATTGCGGTTAAAAGACCGACAACTTCTAAAATAGTCAATCTCTGGAACCAATTTTTAAAATTTTTGAATCCATTTCTTCAAAATATGTAAAGCAGGGTAAACATTTGCCTGACAGAAATAATAAATGTAAGGCTTTTAAAATTATAAATAGGTACTTAGAAAAAAAATTGTCAAATGCGGACATGGGGGTAAGAACCCATTCAATACGACATATGTATATGAAATAAGTAAGCAAGCTTACCAGGCGCGGACGCAGACTAAAATTTTGGGGGGGGTCATACAAAATGCTGGGGGG
>DWNR01000836.1:0-17422 GCA_018250455.1 Polygonus leo | reverse complement strand
AGTTCATGAACTACCATAGATTATACACTTACCATAGATTATATACTTATAGATATATATTTCATGAGCAAATTGATCGTGTGCTGTCTGAAGGAGGTGTCAAGAGTCTCCAAAATCGGCGTGTTCGTATGAGGAGTTATGAAAGTGGAAGAAGCTAGGCAAGTAGGTATGTCAGAACAGTGCCATTTGGCACTCGACACCCTCTGCCTACCCCGTTAGGGATTTGGCATGAAGATGTGTGTATGTGTGTGTAGATATAATGGTAGTAACTACTTAGCACTAGTCGGACTTTAGGCTCGCCACCTATATGTATACTTAGGTAAGTAGTAAAAAAGTGTTTTAATTAATCACAACATGCCTTCTTCTTATCTCTACGTAATAATTTACATAATTATAGAGGTACTTGAGTATCTATAAACAATTACATAATATGGTACAAATGAATAAACATTTTTAAAGATAATAAATTACAGCTAGAGACAGATAACCATCTCCCGAAGTTTAACCTTTGACCGGATGACCCGAGCGATTAACATGGTTAACCTTTCGTCTAATGATCGTATTCACAACCTTGACTTGTCTCTGCTGTGATCTGTGCTTTTTGCAGACGTGTGCTGATCTGGTATTGATTTTGTCATAGTAATATTACAAATGATGAATAACAATTGTTTCTTTGTTACGCCTTGTTATTGTTTTTTTTTATTAAATGATGATAGCAAACGAGCATACTGTCCACCTGATAGTTAGTGGTCACTGCCGGCCATGGACATCAATAATCATCCTCAAGTACGATTGAATCATACCTAAGTTTGATCACAAATGCGTTGCTACCCCTGAGGACTAAAATGTTCGCCTCGTATATAAGTATAGCCGGTAACCACGCCTCCTCAAACCGAAACACAAGAATTGCTTCACGGAGGATTATGAGGGTGGCGGTGGTACATCCCCGGTCGAACTAAATGAGTTCTACCACCTGGCAAAATTGTTTTCATGCATTCATGTCTTAACTAATATTTTATTACCTACCATAAATAAAAAGTTATAAAGAAAAGACAATGTCCCTTAGGGATAGAAAAAGATTATGAATTTGAAAAATATGACTAAATCGTTTAATACCGCTTGCGATGCCATGGGCCGAAGCTAGTATTATATAAGTGTAAATGCGGCTTTGCTTCCACTCGAAAGTTATTTGATAGTCCATTTAAGAACCCTAATTTTGGTCGTAGCCAAAACCGTTTTTAGCTGACATCTATTAACCTACCGAAAATTAGTTTCAAATAATTTGAAGAAAAAACCTATCGCTCGTTGTGTTGTGTAGTGAATGACTTATCGCTTTTACATTGATAGATTAAACCTAGTTCATAGGCAAATGGGAGAGACAAAGTAATTTATTCTTTGGACATTGGCAACAACATCGGAGAAACCAATACATTGCACATTGGACATTCTTCCTTTTGGACAATTAATTGCCAAGCTCTCGCTGGGGTTCGAATCCTGTAGACTTATTTTAAAAGACCACAATGTTACCACTAGCTTATCACTGCTTGTAAAAGATACTTTCACCTCTTATATTATTATCAGACAGTTACTTTTTTACACCGGAGTATGGGTTTCCTCTGACATAGGATTAAGACTGCTGCTCAAGTGCGAATTAGGTGACTAAACGTACCGTTAATATGTATTGTGTAGAATATGTAGGTTATTTATTGGGTTATGTATCTATTATGAAGGTTTTCTCACCAGAAATGCAAATAATATGAGTAATTCCAATGAGGTATGAGGCAAAACCAGATCTTACCCTTATCAAATAGGGACATGGGGAAAGCCAACAAATACACAACAATTAATCTATTTTCATTGATTTAATAGACATGTAGGATTACATATACATATTCTGATTTCATCATAAAACTATATTATAATATGCATTAATTTACTCAGCTAAATGTAATCTAGTCGTGAATCGGTGAACGAACAACATATATCAGCGGAGGTTTGCGAACGGGCTTTCCACGGGAAAAAAAATAATTGCAATAAATTTACTATGGCGTCCCGCGACCTCCCCGCTACCTCCGCGTCGGGCGCGTCCCGTTGCGACACGACCCACTCCGCTTCACATAAAAAGAAAAATATCGAGTTCCATGCGTTGAAATGGATGTGTGTCGAAATGGGACCAACCCTCTCACATACTGTGTTAGGTACGATTAATAAACGCAACGCAAACTTACGTCGTCAGTGGGAGACACTCGACAGTAGCTACGGTCAAAAAGATCACATTTTAACTAATTTTGATACTTATTGAGTTTTGAGGATGTGGTTATTATTTAAATACCATTAACACAAATGTTACAACACTGATTTTATTCCACGTTATAATTTCACTAATAATTGTGATGTATAGTTACATATTCTTGCATAAACATATTAGCATTAAAACATACAAAGTTGTGCATTGAAATGTTGTGCTTTAAAATGATATTAAAACATCGATAAACAATTCTATTAATCAAATTATCTACACGAAATATTTGTTACTAATAAAATTTACTAACACATTAAACTTAACAAAAAACAACTAAACAATTACTACAAAAAACTAGTATTTAAGCGTATATTGTGATGTAAGAATTACGTATTTTACTTAAACATAGCGCATTATTACCACCAACTTTACATTACGAAGCAAGTGGTACGAATTATAAAATTAATTCCATGAAAGTACAGAAAAAGTTTTTATGAAAATTCAATCATATTATTTTATATGCGGTCGCGTTTACACTTTGGTCACTCATTACGTATATGACAATTTCTTGTTACAATTGTGAAACTATTTCAATCATGAAATTTTGGCATTAAAACTTTACCTTTACATATAACATTTTTTTAAATCATGAAACTAATTTTATATGCCACCAGTGTCGTAATGTAAACTAGGCTGATGAAACTAAAATTGCAAGTAAACTGAAATGGCATCGTGTCTCTCACTGCGATACTCCATACAAAATATGATAACACCAAAACATATCCATACACATAACCGGTACCGCTGGCAAGATGTATCAACTAAGAACAACATAATAGGCTTTAAGCCGCTTTGTACAATCCATTCTTTGGCTATAACACCTCTGGGAAGCGTAAAATATATCTCATTGTTATAACTTAGAACAAAATAACTCTATTTGCAACATTCAAATAATTTGTTCTTTAAATATTATCTGTTTAAAAATATTACGTAAATTTCTCCATATAATATTCAACAGTTTGTGCTATAATCCATTTATTTATATTTACTTTTAGTATAGTATATTTTATTTACGTCCCGAATATTGCAAATAAACCAAACGCTATGTTTTACACAGAAGATCTGGCGGATTACACTATTCATTTTGAATATTTTGTAAAATATAATTAAAATGAAATCCAACAAAAGTAAATATATACTCTTGATATGTCAAGTTACCTTTTGTCACCATATAATTATAAAAACATCTTTTAAGTTTCCATGCAGTACAACGCAATATTTTTTCTGTAATTTTGAAAAGAGACAAAGGTTGACTCCAACCCATCCCAATTAAAGTAGAACTATTTATTTATACATCAGTGACGGTTTATGGTTCAGTAGTAGTATAGCACAGTATATGTGATAAAATGTAAATTCTGTCGTTGTACATTTCATAAATTGATAGATTTGAAATTGATAATTTATAAACAATCGAAAGATGATGTTTCGAATACTTAATAGTTTAGTTTTAATTCACAATTTTTGCGAAAGCTGACAAGCTCGAGATATATAGTAAATTATGTTCATAATTATATGGTGACACAAATAAAAATTCATTTTTGTGATCAAGTAAACTATTTCAAAGATGAATAGAAAACATAAATCATCATAGGAACCTGATAAAAAATATAATTGTCAAATTATGCGTAATCAAATTATACTTATGTTACACCTGTAAAATCAGTTAATTAAAATACTATGAAAACATATACAGTATCGCTTCTACTTTTTGTAAATTATCAAACGATTAAATTTCCTATTTCAAGAGTATAAAATTAAGTACAATTTTAGTGAAATTTATTTACTACAAAAACTTTCAACAAATATAGAGTATATAACCTGTATATTTGTTGTAAGATATCGCATTGATGAAATCCTAAAATTAGATTTTCAAACACAAAATAGAAACGACACTGCATATACAAATATACTGCGAAAAATTGTAATTGCAATCAAATTATACTGTATCATATTAATGTATCATATTAACTATTCTCATATGCACTGGGCGTTCGGGTAGCAACTATCGGGATGGTAACCCTTTAAAGAGGAGATTGATATAGAGACCGGGACGACTCCGAAATAGAGACAACATCTTTTAGAGGTGTGGATGAGGGACACGTAAATATAGGGGGGTCAGAATCCAGTCAAAGTAGAAAGCATATGTGACCTGACTCGCACTGTGTGCAATAAGGACAATAGTTTGTATAGTGTGCTACAGTGAGTGGTCAGAACAACGGGTCCGTAATCTCTAACCCCATTGGCGTACAATAAGAGTCGATTTGATGATGTTGAGATGTTGATTTAGTTCTCTTTAAAACCACTGTTAACTTATAAAGTGTTGGGTGGAAACAGGGGTCAGGATCAAGCTTGCAAATAATGGTTTTATAAATATCACGATGGACAGAATAAAATTGCAACCAGAATGCCTAGTACATACATATTTAATTGATACAACAAATTAAGTAGTAAAGAGATTCAATATTAAAAAGTAAATTATCTATTACAAATGATTAATAATTATTATTAGCTTAACCAAATATTGTATGCGCCAAATTGTATATTTTAGGCTATGGGGCAATCGAAGCAACTTATAAAATATTACACCTATTTCAATAACATATCTTTTCGTATTACTTTTTCGTATCTAACAACTGTATTGGAGTCAAAAACATTATGTAACTTTCAGAAGTATTTCACGTAACTCACTGATACTTGCAAAATGTTAAACATTACAATGAATAAACAATAACGATATTATGGATTTTAATGTTTATAAAAACGCACACAAATCGAAATACTTAATATTAAAAAAACTTTTTTTACGAAAAAAAGGCGGCGTTTGGTTGACTAAGATCCCTATTAATAATGCTTTTTTATTATTCATATATTTTTCTACTATTCTCCAAGCGTAAAGAACTATGTAATATAAGTATTGGAAAATTGAAATAATTATAAATTATGATAACTATAAAAATCACTTAATAAAATGGACCGCTAAATCGGGCGGTGTAGATCATAATTGAAGTAAATACTAAAACATATTTTGGCACCTTTACGATGTGACACTTTTTACACGCGATATTTATGAATTCAGTATTCCTGTGTTACTGTAAAATCCAATAAATAGGTGGATGATATTCCCCAAAAATTCCCCACAATTGTTACCGAGTTCGAACTCTGTTTTGACGTTAATAGAGGTCGGTTTTTCAGGATTCCACTACCAGCTGAAGCTTATTACTCAAACTCCCCTCCGTTTATCACAGGATTTTAGCTTGTAATACATCTTACATTCAACAAATTCATACTTACCTCCCCTTAGAATAAGAACGCGTCAAAGTTATAGTTTAACCGATATTTTGTAGTAATTATAATGAGGTTAATAAACATCGCATGTAAATAAGCCTCAGCGTATCGTATTATTACGCTTCAATACTTAACTTTGGTAAAACAAATGTATACAATACACAGGTATATAGTATATTATTTCTCATTGTTTATACAGTTTGAGATACATGATAAAAATATGAAATTCTTGGACAATTTGAAGCCTAATAATACAACATCGTTTCAATATTAAAATAAATGTATACAATACAATAAAAATGTTAATACAAAAGGAAACAAAGTATAGAAGCACAGAAAGGCTAGACAATTATACAAAATTATCAAAAAACATGTAAATCATTGTATAACGGAAGGTCTCGTCTGTATAATTTATAAAATGTCATTATAACAAAACAATAAGTTTAAAAATATGTATAGCACAACAGATCATTCAATAATATATCTATTTTTAATCTCTTGTCGACAATGTGTCTATTATAAAAACTCTAGACTAAAATCTGTTTAAAAATAACGTTAATATTTTTTCACTGCTGCGATAATATTGTTGACGACTGAGAAATAAAAACTGAAAAGTAACTTTTCAAAAGGTTATTTCCGGACTGATTTTTGTGTTGATTATGTGGGTTAGGGAATCATATTGTTCTGTCACAAAAAAATAATCATTAGGATATTTATATATGACACAAAGCACATCTAGAAATGATGAAGACTTTTACGAAATATATTTAAAATTTTCAAGTTATAGTTCAATAAGTGCAATGTACACATACACTGACAATGAAAAACAAAAAAACATAAGGAAAACTCGTCCTTTTGAAAAGTCACTCATCAACGACACATACATCATTTAATTAAAGACAAAGCAACATTACCACAACAGTATGAAGTATACTCCCACAAATCTATTTCTCAATATGTATATTTATGTTTGAGTTAATGTATAACAGCGACTTTGTACACTTATAACAGCAAAACGCTCAGACGCAACTAGTACTCGTCTACTTAACCGTAACTTCACGATACACTGTTAAATATAACCGCAAGTGAATAAATATAATCTCAATAAAATTTGCAACACCTCCATTAGTATATTTATGTAACTTTTACTGTGCATCGGAGATATCCGCTCCCCTACGTGATCTTAGTGTTATAAGGCCGTCGCCACGCCTTGGGTTTCTGCGTGGCGACGGCCTGAGCTCCGCTACTAACGTTTTCGTGTACCGACCCCTTCACCTTAAACCCTTCATCGCACGAGTAGGTATATGAGAACGCGATACTAAGAATGTCCTAAGCAACATCTTTACTAGACCGAGTTCTGCTTATCTCTAACAGAAATATGTTCTTGTAGATTACAAACATGACTTAAACTCAAATTCTCCATCTACATTAAATTTAAGCCATGTCCCAATTAAAGTTTAAACCATGTTTGCTTGTAATGTAAAGTGGAAAAATAATAACAAAATCTAAACGAAACACATTGAAAATCGGAATTTAATACGTAGTACTCGGTGTAGCAAATTTGTTTATGGACGATTCCTTTTCTCGCATACAAATATAAGTATAGAAAACAAGGCCTCACGGGTACGTATCCAGATCTCCGATCGCGCACGTCCAGTTGAAAGCATCCGTTAAGCCCATACAGATGCTTTGTGCGTACGTGCGCAAATAGAGGCGACTCAACACGCACAGAGCCACGCTTACTAGTCAAAGCTAGTACTCGGAGCTCGTGTGAAGCCCTGTTATCCACTCATGCGCTCTACCAGTATTTTACAGTTATATCCAATACTAAAGTCGGTACACGAGCGGTCCGTAGCGGCGCCCCGCGGCCAATGATAGAAGCACAGCACTACACTCATAGTACTGATACGCATCTCACAATTTATATATATGGATGACTTTAAAATAGGTGGTGCCTCAAGGACTGCGCGCTATTGACGAAGTAATCAAATGGTTCTTGACACTGAACCTAACAGATTTGTTCCGTCATTTTTGATTACTTCGAAAAACACTTCAATCTTTGAGAAGATACAATAACAAAAGTACGTAACCGAAAAAAATATATGACTGCATAGTGAGATGCGCTTCAGTCATCGTCTACACAACACACAGACAGACACACGCACAACAACACGCTCGCACGCACCGGCGCCGACGATCACACATCTTTATTTTATAACACAATATATACTTGAACGTCTACTTTGCATTTCATACGTTTAAACGCCTACCTCGCGTTCACCAACCGTAAACTGACACATTCAAAGGACGACTATACCCATGTGAGATCGAATGTGAGATAAAAGTAAACGCATTTCGAAAAGTGGACCGACTTTACTCGAAAAAGACCAAAACAAACCATCAATGAAACTCGTCAGCACCGGGCGACAGTCCTCCCACGCACGTACCGTTAATGACCACTATAATCTAAAACATATATTAGTACGAATCACATCAAAAAAATTAATACCGCACAAACACTAGAACAGAGAAACGATCAGAATAGTTACGACACGCACGTACAGCGGGTGAACATCTACGACCTTAACGCGCACGCAATAAGGTGCACGTTCCCTCGGCAACGCCTCTACTGCAAGTGACGCTAAGACGGATTACCGACAACTTAAAATAAAAAAATAACATCCAAAAACGTCAGATTATATTATTATTATATCAAAAATAAACAATACGCAACAAGTAAGCGACGCGACCGCGTCGAAATGTAAGATATACTTTCATTTACTATAACATGTATATAGAACACGTACAGAGAATTATAATGTATATTTTCCATTTATTCATTATTAATATTATTATTATACACTAACGACTACATAATAAAGCATTACATTTGTGCAATTGCTCTGCTCCCGACGACCTAGGATGAACTTACCGCACTTAAACAACATTTCACTAAAAATTGCACCCAGATGTAAAAGAAACTAACGTAATATAATAATTTAACCTTTGGTTTTCAATGTAACAACTAACGAAAACTAACGAATAATACTAGATTTCAGAAATGCGCCGAGGCGTGTATTAAACATAACACATAAATAGAATATATAAAAAACGTAGAACTTTTTCGTTAAACTCTGTTCAAAAGAACTTAAACGTCCATTGAGAATTTCATCATTTGGTTATATGTCGAGTAACAAATAGACTCCAACAGTAGAATAATTTGAACAGCCATTTAACAGAAAAGGCAAAAAACTACAATGTATCCTTAACGATAATGTTTAACTGATAAAAGACAAAAGCCAGTGTAATCACAAAAAAAAAGTTTTGTACTCTCAGTACTCAGTATCAAATACGTCATGAACATAAAATTAACAATAACTAAAACAAATAATTAATTAGTGAAGAAGTATAGGTTACCCAATGACAGTTCCCATGCTAAAAGTTTTGTAAAAAAGATAATTTTATTTTATTTTTATTTTATTTTATTTATAATATCTTAAAGAATCCTCATTTATAACGATGTAATTATAAAAAATCATATTATCAAACAAATATATTTTAAAGTGTAAAAGACCAGAATCTAAGTGCGAAGCAGGTTGAGGAATGCATAATGTCAAAATGTATCTATTATTCTGTGACAGATGCCAAGTCAGCAAGTTATTTTCTATTATGACTGTCTATTTTTATGTATGTAATATTTTTTTCTCAATAATTCAATAATTTCTTATTATTTTGCAATTATATTAATAAAGGGCGCACATTAGATAACCTGCACCTCTTACACTATAGAATACTGTAAGTGGGAACCCAAATGGATTGAGTATTGGAGAAATGCATCACATGGTAAAAATATGTCGAGACGCAACACACAACACTTTTCACTGCACTTACACATTATTGAAATTTTACTATATTCATTATGGATTATGAAAAAAATGACAAAGTACAGTAATGGTATAAGGTATATTTATTGTAGAAGTTTAAACATTTCTAGTTGGCGGTAGTATCCTTGACCATTCTGCCATGCACACAATAAAATTCAAATTTACAAGTCTTTTTTTTAATCATATTGTTATTTAGAAAAAAAAACAATTTGGAACGTTTTTGAACTTCGAAATTTAAAACCACGACGAAATCCAATAAAATTTTAGAGTGACAGCACAGAATTAATAAAAGAACTGTAAATTTTAGTACATGTGTTAATTCCCAATCCTACTATATCCTACTAATAATATTATAAACGCGAAATATTGTATGGATGTTTGTTACTCTTTCACGTAATAACTACTGAATGGATTTTTATGAAACTTTACAATATTATAGCTTATACATCACAATAAAACATAGGCATTAATTTTTTTCATAATTTTTTTTACAACGTTTGCGGGGTCAGCTAGTTATAGTATAAGTGTCATGTTGCGTCCCGACACTAAAACACAACGCAGGACTAGAAGCGAAACACTCACAGGAACATTGTACGAGCCAGTGCGACACTTAACATACAACAATATTCAATGAAGCACGCACTATCAGCACCTCATTGGTAAACGATACGACGGAAACCAAACTGGCTACTGACGTCATTTCACTATTTATCTTGCACAGATAAAAATGGCTTTGAAAATACATATCTGGACAAATGATATATCCAATAATAAATTTGTATAGTTATACAATCTGATTTTGTAACAGAAATATGAAAACATTGTGATGGACTCAAATATTCAGTAGCACATTAAATTGTTAATAATATAAAAATTTGTTGCAACCAAGTCATATGAACTATTCAAATGAGATTTAAAATATTTCCAATAACATTATTTTATAATATAATCTGATTTTTAACGAAAATAGAAATACAATCTTAACGATATACTCATTAAAAGTAGCATGTAAAATCAACTTGTCGCAACCAAGTGAATTAGAAAACTTTTAGTTATTTATATGTATATATATAATTTAAACGGTAAATAAATTGTAAATCGGAACGGAAACTCGGCAGCGATCCTATCGACCATTCCACAGCACACACGAACACACAATACAATAATAACACACTACTAATGCAAGTGGGGTTTACTGATTCCTCCCGCGAACACTCCTCAGTGTTGCCATTACATTAACCATATATCGCCATTTTTTCTCTCGCGGCAACACTCCGCCGCTAGTTACCTTACCATACGCGTTAAATTGTTCTCAATATTTACAATCAATTTACGTCAACCTCTTCACAAATACATATTTTTTTCAGGAAATTCAATCTCAAGAATGGTTTGTCACGAAAGTAAATATTTTTTTAGCTTTTTTTTTATTACTTTTACATTTTTTTGCGCAAGTGAATACGTTTGACATGTTGTCAGCCAAATATAACAAGTGCCTATCCAGTTTGTCATGTTAAAACAATATACATTTAAAAATACTTTTAGATCCTTTTAGAAAGAAAAACATTAATTAAACTATTTTCGAGATTTCATCAACAACTTGATCAAGTCGACTAGGTAACTCTTCGATATAAATTTATATAAACAATTTAATATTCAACAAGCATATATATTATGCAATATCCAAACAGAACGGTAGAAGCCGAACGAAACCTGGATGGCGTTCGACACGTGGACAGAATCTCATAAGAAACAAACCGTGTTCATCGAAAAACCAACATCACCTAAACATTTTGGCAACGTCCTATATACTCTGTTTCGGTACATCTATACAATATAATATACTCCTTTATATATTATTGAGGTACTCGCTTACTCACACTACGATACGATACAATGCGACGATGCAAACGGGGTGACTATTCCGTGCATAACTAAAACGAAAGAGATTTGATCGCTTAAAATTAATATAAATACGTCAACGTTACGAGGGCACACAGAATAGGGACCCCACGGTGTACATCTACGACTAAACGAAAGTTCGAGAGAGGAGAATATATTAAAGAATCGCAAAAACGCACAGTCGCGGACCCCCGAAGCGGTAACCTAACCTACGCTAACGCTAGAGACAGACATTCAAACAACTTACGGAACGACGAACGAAACAAAATAATACTTCCATCGAAGTTAATACTATACGCGAGGGTCCGTCGCCACGCACGGACTGAAGCGGACTAATGACGTCACACGCTACTACATCGAGACCTAACTATATACGACATGTTCATTTATATATTTTTTCCAAGTCTATAAGTAAACCAGGTGGCAACCTGTGTAGTTCTCACCCGGATCGGTACAACCGCCACACCCATTCATCCGAGCAGCAGTTGTTTAGTAGCAACTTGTGTCGGAAAGGTGTGGTTGCCGTACACTCATTTTTACAAGGCGAACATCTCAAGTTCGAATTCGAGTCTTAAGAAAAAAAATAAACATTCAAAGCATTTTTCCATTAACACTTCAAACGTTTATCTTACAAGTAAATATATTTTGTAGTAGTTTCCGATTCAACTTCAGCACTTTGAGATTGCTGTTAAAAAGCCATGTTCATTCTGGATGTCGAACGGAACGTGAAATATAGTAAAGTAGAACCCCTCGATTAGTCCGCTTCGGTTCGTCCGTCCGTCACACAAGAAAGAACTCTTACGGATTACAGTCGCGACGAGCGACCGTGGCGACGCGCGGGGGCGGGGCCGCGCGCGGTGGGAGGAGCCGATGGGGCGGCGGGCCCGGGGCGGGGCCTGTTGGTGTGGGGCGGGGCCTGCGGGCGCTCAAGCCTGAGGCGACTTCTCGCTCGACGGCGACGGGATGTAGTCCTTGTTGACGAATGAGAAGCCACGGAACTCCTCCTGCAATGTCAAAAATTACGGTTATACTCAACTTTGACTCATGGACTGACCGTTGTAGAGCCAAGTTGGACAAGTTTTACATTTATTATATTCAATTTTGAACTGAATCACACGTTGAAAAAAAATAAAGACATACATAATTTAATACAATAAATTTCTGAAAAGTAACTCCTAATACTATTTAATTTTTAATCGTTATTTATGATTTTAAAATAAAGAAATGTGGATAACGATAATATCTTATAGCAGATTTATACTTCAGTCACAGCCAAGCATCAACCCTCTGGAGATCAAAGGCTGTCAGGTATTCCATGTGTGCGTATATGTGGAAATTTATGTATGTGTGTACGTGTGCGTGGGCGTATGAGCGTGTGTGCGTGTGCATATGTGCGTGTGCGTACACGCGGACGTGTGCATGTGTGTGTGTTTACCTGGTTGATGGCGCGCACGATGTCGACGGCGACGGGCGTGAGCGTGGGCTCCTCCTTGGTGAACTCCGCGTCGAAGTTGGCGGCCTCGCGCTTGCTCTTCTGGAACACATTTCGACACATTTGATTCATCTTTATACACATGTTTTATGTATTTATTTATCTTTATTATATATCTATACTTAGGCAGACGGGATACCTGATGGTAAGTAGTCACCGTCGCCTACTGCATACACATTTGCAGCACCAAAGGGACGATAAAAGCAATGCTGGCTTTCACATCTTTCTTGAAGAACCCCATGTCATACTGCTCTGAGAATACCTCTAAAGGCTCATTCCACATCTTACAAGTACAAGGTAAGCAACTTGCAAATCGAAATGTTGAAGACCGCCACGAGTCCAGTTAATGTAGATTTGAAGACCTTATGAGTCTAGCTGATGTGGATGAAACCTCACTACCCTTTCTTTTATTATGTAAAGGTAGCAAACGAGCATGCAGTCCACCTTATGGTAAGTGGTCCACTGCAGCCCATGGACATTAGTAGTCATCTCTTAGTAAGATTGACCCAAGGTTGACCACAAATGCGTTACTACCCTTGAGGACTAAGATGTTCGCCTTTTTTAGTAAGTATAGCCGGCAACCACGCCTCTTCAAAGCGTAACACAATAAATTGCTTCAAGGAGGATTATGAGAGTGGCGGTGGTATCTTCCCGGTAGAACTACATGAATTCTACCACCTTCGAACCTCCGTATCATTCTTATCCGGGAATACCTCTAGAAGAAGCTCATTCCACATTATACACGTACGAGGTTAAAAGGAACGTGCAAAACGAATTTGTTGAAGACCACCACAAGTCCAAGTAATTTAGATTTGAAGACCGTACGAGCTGATGTGGATGAAATCTCACCATCCTTGGTGACAGTAATAAGGACCGTCACTAGCTGATGAGGATGAAACCTCACCACCGTTTATTGCAGTACTTAGTGTCGGAGTACTGACCACTTTGGGGCGGAAGGGCGGGCGCAGGCGGCGCTGCGCGAGCGCGGGCCAGTCCACGTCGCGGAAGAACGCGTGCAGCTGGATGCCCTCCTCGCCGCCCGCCACGCCCAGCCGGCGCTGGGGATTCTTTGTCATGAAGCCTGGACAAACAAACGCATTCTCGTATTATACTTATTTTAACCATTAATAATTATCCTATAAGATTTAAGCAAAACTAACATAATAATGACGTGAACGTGATATAATTGTTTAATTAGTATATAAATAAATTATAAATAGTAAGATGTTGTTATACTCAATATTTAAGGCATGTCTAAAAGACTGCCTATAAATTGGGTTATATGTAATCTTATAAACTCATTGTTTTGATAATGTTAATTGTACTTAAACTACATGTAATTCTGTTGGCGCTCCAATTGTAAATAAATAAATAAATAAACTCTCAGTGTTCGGCCAGAATGGCGTGACGCCGACATGGGCGCGGCACGGCCATCTTGAACATAAGTAATTCCTACAATAACGCGACACGGATATCGCATGATATCCGTGTCGCGTTACGGTAACTTGACATCATAGTTCGTCCATGCGAGTGGACCCATTATTTGCCCGTGCACCACTTTGTCCGCGCGCGGATAAAGTGGTGCACCTAGTACAAAGAGCGTATATCTCCAACTCGTTCGAACTAATCGCACACATCCATTCATACTATTTAGTTTTCATACACATCACATACTATTTATATACATTTTATTAATTTTGGCTAATAAAAATATTTCTTTCTCAAGAGATTTTATCAGCTTTATTCCGGTGTAATATAAAAATAAACATTTCAAATACCCTCCAAGACTTATGACCTCCAAGAATAAAAGTGCACAACAAACACGTCCAAAAATTATTTTATCAAACTGGGACATATTACTACTAACCGCTCCAACGTAATTTCCTGATAGTCGATGCGACTTTTATCTCAAACCACAAGTTTCTAGAGTAACATTTAATTTTTATTACACAAATATGACAATTAAAAGACAAAATAATTAAGGCGTTGACTATATTTTGTGGGTGCAAACCATACCTTTAAGTATAGACACGGCGTCCTTGGAGAGCCAGACGGGGTAGAGCACGTCGTCGTGCAGGATGCTCTCGAACAGGTCGTCCTCGTTGTCGGCCTCGAAGGGCGGCTGGCCGGCCAGCATCTCGTACAGCAGCACGCCCAGCGCCCACCAGTCCACCGACGCGCCGTACTCCTGCTCCTGCAGGATCTGCGGACAACCGGGACAAGGCAATAAGTTTTTATTGAGTATAGAGGTAACACGCGAGCTTCAGGAGAACTCCTCATGTGAGTGTCATTGCTTACAGTTTATCCTTATACCTAACTCGAGATGAACATTGTTTTTTGTTTTTTATATCTAAACCTAGCGATAAGGCAGACGGGCTACCTGATGGTAAGTAGTCACCGTCGCCTGTGGACATTTGCAGCACCAGAGGGACAGCCAATGCATCGCCGGCTTTGAAGGGAAGCTCTTTTCGCGCCTTTTTTGAAGAACTCCATGTCATAGCGCATCGGGAATACCTCGGGAGGAAGGTCATTCCACATCTTGCACGTAGGAGGTAAAAAGGAGCGTGCAAAACGAACTGTTGAGAACATTGTAGTCCTTAGAGATAGCAACACATGTGTGGTCAACTATAAGCACGATTAAATCAAACTTGGAGATGATTACTAATATCCATACTAATACCTCCTACCATTAGGTGACCTGCATGCTAGTTTACTATCTATACAATTAAAAAAAACCCTAACGAGATGCGTTCATCTGATGAGTGAACATTGCCACATACACATACAGAACTTTATAACCTTGCTTAAATATTACCGATTTCTATTTTGAGATCGACTACAAATGCATCATTACTCCTGAGGTCTAATAACGTCATATTGTAGGAATAGCCATCATGTATGCCACGAAACAAGCAGACCCATAATATAAGATTTACGGAAGAAAGCAGCAGCAGTAATTCCCAGGGCGAAATAAGACTACATAGACTACGACGAAGACATAAGACTGTATTACTAACCTCAGGAGCGATGTAATCTGGAGTACCGCAGAAAGTTGTGGTTGTAGCGCCATCTACAAAAAAAAACCAAGGTTGGATTACATTCAAAATTTCTATCCCTATGCTAAGCTCTTTAACTTTACAGCAATGGTCATTCGAGCCAGGGTCTTGTTTACAACACTAACAGCAATCAGCACTATCTTTATAAGTAGCAGTTGCATAAATATTAAAATAATATTGCAAGGCAAGAATGGGCCTTATAGAAATTTTCCATACTGAGTACTACAAACTTAGCATATTCAACGCGATTCGTAGTAGAATTTTGTAGGTTCATCTTTTATAGGTGAAAAAATTAAGATTAGACCATGTCTACATCTAAGGAAAACATAAAGAGCTTGTGGCCTAGCTCTGTTTCGTTAGAAAATTTGCTTATGGCGTTCTTGTTCTTGCGTCCACACATATGGTCCTCCGAGCCGAAGAGCCGGCTGTTTCAAACTCCTGAACAGATTTAGATTAGATTATTTAGATGTACTTTAAAATATATGATCCGACTACTTGTTAGATTATCTTCACATAGAACTGTTGCATCCTTAAAATTAAACTTTCGGGGACCTTTGGTAAGTTGTGGATATTGAGAATATTGTTAATACTGTGAAACTTACCAATGATGCCCTCCTTGCACATGCCGAAGTCGGCCAGCTTGCAGTGGCCGTCGCTGTCCAGCAGGATGTTGTCCAGCTTCAGGTCGCGGTAGATGACGCCGTGCGAGTGCAGGAACTGCAGCGCCAGCGTCACTTCCGCCGCGTAGAATCTGTAACGTGAATTACATTTATATAGATGGCTATGAAATATGTGGGGATAAGAAATATATGCCAAGGGTGACTCACCCTTACGTGGTCGAAGGTCGTAGCTAAGTGTTTTGCCACGTGTCAAATATGGTTTTGTAAGAAATAGTTTACATAAAAACAAGGCAATCAGATTAGTAATATATTAACAGCCTGTATATTGGAACATCTTAAAAGCATGAGTAAGTTGCAAATAGGAGTAACATGTCTAGCCTTGAGCTCGTCATAATTGGACGCACTGTATCTGAGATCATCGCGGTTCACGTACTCGTTGAGGTTCCGTCAGCATACTTACATGCATGTAAGTACCTGGTACTTCTTCATTAAAATTAATATTAAACACAATACCAAAGCTCCGTATGTCTACTGCTGCTACCTCTATTACAGCTACCTCGCAAGGGCAGTAGGCTCGTAGCATAATTTAAACATAAACTGAAGGAATTTTATTGCTGACTCAACAAGTAGCTTTATACGATGAAACTGGTTGCTCTTACCAGTCTGTACTCTCTCAGGGAGCACAGAAAACCACCAACCGTATTCTGAAGGGGCATTTCACTTACCCATTGGCAAAAGTCATACGCTTTCAACCATCAAAGTTCTGCATTTTCCACGAACATTTTACGGTTCATTTTGACCATGGTGCAGGTGGTAGAACTCATTTAGTTCGACCGGGGAGGTAACACCGCCACCCTCATAATCCTCCGTGAAGCAATTTATTG
>DWNR01000835.1:0-17426 GCA_018250455.1 Polygonus leo | reverse complement strand
GCCATGCTTATCAATTTAATCACGGAATTCTTATAATATCATTTTGCGAATATCACATTCGCTCTGAATATTTATTAAGTCAGCCATGACATATTCACTAGTAATAATAAATCGTTGGTATGTACATAATATCCTACCATGACATAAATAAATATATGTATTATATTTATTTATGTCATGGTAGGATATTATGTTATTATTTCTGTTCATAAAAAAGTGGGGAATCCTTACACTCTCGGGCAAAGACATAGTGAGGAGATGTCCCCATTTTACCTTCTGTAATCTTTAGGTACTTTTGACGACATTATGTACATTATATAGAAAAATCTCAATCATTTAATGGATGATCCGATTTATTGGATGCCATGCCGCTCCATCCTTTTTTATTAAAATAAATAAAAGCATGTTAAAAATATTTTTTATTTTTTTATCACTTTTTACCTTTGTTATGTTGGGATATTTTATTTGCCGTTACAGAAAATGTACGATGATGACAGTAATATTTAAATTTATTGATTGTAACTATCACGTACCATAAAATATTAATGAAAATATTAAAAGGAATCTTTACGTAATCATCTTTACAGAATATTTCTGTTCAATATTCTCAATTCTCGAGAATAAAATAAGATATGAAAATCGGCAAAATATAGCAAATAAGCCGTTAAACTTTACATTATTTATTCAAACATTTCAACTGATTAGTTCTAGTGATATATAAAAATATATATAGTTAATAGTAAGAAATGTACCTACAAGTATTTTTACTTCTTTTTAGCGAAACAGAACATAGGTTCATTAGTTGATAAATATTGATTTACATTTATACAGAGATTTTTAACTTTTATATTTTAATGGACAGAGTTAATTTCTTTAACTACAAGTGCATTCACATATCGATGATACACATTTTTTAAATTATGATGGCTGATGCAGAGAATGACAATGAAGGGTAACATTGCTGAAGATTGAATTGAATAGCCTTAAGAGTTTAGGACTAACCTAGAAAATTGCAGATATCTATTCTATTGGTGCGTCAATAACGTATAGTCAATAATTATACATTATTTATTAGAAGTATCTACTCCCATAGTCACTTAGCTTCATTTAAACGTGACAATATATTTATAGTAATTGTGCATTTGGTATACCGATTTTTTTGGGCCTTTCGTTTTTTTACTTACGCACTAACAATTTACAAGTCTTTTGCATATATACGAAAACAATAAACTTCTCTCGTATCGTACTCTGTATTTACACAAACAATATTATGCCGTATGTATTTACAAAGTAGCAAAAAGTGCACAAAAGACAATTCACAAAATATGCATTTGAGCAATACGTTAAAAATATTTACAAAAATGTTTTTACAGTAGACATTAGTATAAAAGGAAATTATAGATAGCAGAGCACAGAAATTTAAAAGGTAGCCATTTTCGAACACTGCGTCACGGGCAAATAACATTTTTTTCACAAGGTATCACTACATTAATCTAAAATCTACTTATTGTAAACTGGTTCCTATGAAAAGTTATTGCTATCAGATTTTTTTACAAGTAAGCGATTAACAACTAGTAGTTTAAGACATCAAAATGGAACTGAAAAGAAAACAAATTTCTATCCCATTCATCAAATAACATTTACATTTTCTAATTCTAGGAATATTAATAACATAGGTGACTACTATTCGTATTACTTAAATTACAATTTATCACATTATATTAGAATTTTGTATACTTCTTAAAATGTCATTAACTTTCAAAACGCGGCTATTTAAGGGATGTCAATTTTCTCTACCTTTCTGCAGCATCATAAACTTAGATACATACATCATATAATTTTGCGTTCATGGCTAAGAAATTTATGTATACATATATATTTTAATTTGCTTTGTATAAAAATATATATAGGATGAAAAATTGTTTCTGAAGTAATAATTTGTTTCTTTTGCAACTTAGAACTTGCATAAAATATCTAATAAAACATAAACGCAAAATTACTTGTAGTTCTTTAGAAAAACTAGTCGGAGTTGTCTTGCCCGCTGACAGCATTCAATGTCCTGGTCTCTTCTGCTAAAAACGACTTATCGTATCGTCTCTGCCTCGTGATTTTGGGCCTTGCTGCGCTCAGGAGAGGGGCGGATATCGCGTGGCCGGGCATCCTGTTGAGATCCTTCCGACCCTGGAGTAACGGGGAGGTGACACTCGAGGACTCGTCGCCTTCGTCGTCGGATAACGCCGGGTAGGTTTCTTTCATTTTCAAACTCCGTTCTAGACGTCGGAGGAATCTGGAGTGAGTAAATTTGAGAAAGTCAACAAAAAAGTGAGGAGTGCGGAGGAATGCGGAAACATATGCTCCACGCTGATATTTTTGCCAATTAAAGGATTATTTCGCGACATGTTCTTTTTTGATAGGAGGGAGGATAATCCTGTATTTCACGCTCGGTCTAGACCGTGCCGACGAAAACCGCGAAAACCGAATGCCGATAATAACCTCGCACGACCGCGTCGCCTACGGTCACCTGCGGGCTGATCACTGAGACACGCGTGTCAATGGCTAGAAGAGATTTGCGCAATCATATAAGTAAATAATACCTAGAATGATTATCCGGAATGTCCTAGTCATCACTTAAAAGTGACTTTTTAAATGAGATGTCGATTAATAAAAAGGCAGATAAGTTCCCTGTCTAAAATTCCAGCACGGCCCGAACGTGCTCGTTTTCTGCGTAATCTTTCCCAAGTACGATTTAATCGTACCTGAAGTTGACCACAGATGCGTTGCGGATAGCAACCTGAGGACTAAGAAGTTCGCCTTGTTCCTAAGCGGGCAGGGCGCCTATCCAAACCAAAAGGCAAGAATTGCTTCCTGAAAGACTCCAGGCAACTCCCATTTGGCCTTGGCTTGTCCCACTTGGCAAACTTCTTATATAGGATAGAACTAGTTCATGCCACGACTTTACTACTCCATGCTACTAAGGAATTTTATGACATAGGTACTACGCATTTTTCTCAAGGTTAATTATACCTTTCCCAATTCCCTGATAAATATGATAATTAAATATGAAATTGGTTTTAACATATATAAGCGCGTTTAAACAAACAAGGAAAAGACGAATCCCTTCAATTTTTTTTACACGACTAGAAAGATTTTTAAATGTATATGTATATATACATATGTAAGATATTCAGCGTAATTAGGACGTGGAAACCAGGATCTTCTTTTGTGTGATTCATCTACTACCAATTATTCCTGGTAGCAACGTTAAGGAAAATATGTCACGGGTAAGGTAATTTATTAAGGTAAGGGTAAGGTTTTGTAAGGATGCTTTATTTGGAGTTTTATATAATTTATTCTACATTGACATTATTACACATTAATATATGGAAGATAGAAGAAGAATATAGAAAAAGAAGATAGAAGAAAAAGAAGAAGATAGAAGAACTTCGATATTATTAGTATCAGATAATCATATTTTAGAAATAATGAGGATCAGGATGTTACAACTGACCTTATTTGGTTGCTAATAGTCCTCAGCTTGTTAACTTTTGTCGGTTTGCGTGTATCCTCCGTAAGGTCAAGGCTCGAAGATATTTTCGACGACGTATCCTAAGGAAATATGCAAGTTTTATATAATACTTTTCTTAAGCTTAAGCTTAAGTTATCTTGTCACTTAAATACACAAAATAGATTTAATATTAGTGTGCAATTAATATTTTATATTTTTTAAAGTTTAAAAACAAAATTTTAGAAGCTAGACTACAAGTGTCAATGATTTATTGTATCATCTAACAATGTTCTTATAATGATGTTTAATAAATTTCGTTATTAACTATTGGTGGAATAAATTCAACACTTTTATAGATTATGTTATAAATATAAGTAGAGGACATTAATAGCTTATATCATCAAATAACAATTGCATAAGTTGACCTTTAGGAAATCGTGGAAAAATATCAGTGTTGCACATTGTCTTAATTTTTAATTTTTTTAATTAATTTTGTCTCGACTATGTCGGTGTAGGAGTATGTGCATTAGGTAATAAGCAACTAACATTTCCACATATTTATCTGTAAATCTACTTCTAGTGAATAGTACTTCTAGTGAAGTATCATTGACGGACAGGTTTTTACCTAACGAGAAGAAGGCTTAGCAAAGAGAAGAGAGAACACGCGAGATAAGGGTTCTGCCAATTGTCTCCGTACATATAAAAATACAAGAGGCCCTCACGATAAACTATCACTAATCAAAATTAATGGACTATGCGAACTTTGTTAGACAATACAAACAAGTGTGGTTAGTGAATCACCTCTGAGCTTCGGCACTTTTGCCTCCTCAACGGTTTCTTCAAACGCGTCGGCTCAGACTGAAAACAAACGTGGCCACGGAAAATAATAAAAAAGCCAAACGTACAAACAAACATTATTACGACAAAAATAATTTTAATTTGTTAAAAAAATGTTTTTACCATCTCCACCTTTAAATGTTGCAAAAAATAATTTTAAACAATTAGGACAGTGCAGTAAGGAGTTAAAAAATCTGATTTATTGCAATTTAGAATTTAGTGAGATGTGTAAATCATAAAAAATGTATTAAAATTAGTAAATTTATTTATTATTTAAATTTTAAAACCAGTGCAAGGGAAAATAACAACACAAATATTTTACTTTATACTGCATCCTAGCTGGATCAACACCAAACATGTGCTATTTGAAAAGCAAACTATCCCAAACGTGCTAGTCACAATAAATCCTATACCAAACTTTATGACCGCTCTGAATATAAGTGTCGTAGATTATAGAAAAAAGATAAAAACAGGCGGTGCACAGTAATGAGACATATACGTTATTGTACTAAAATATTAACGAATGTACTTTGTCGTACTCATAGAAAACTTTAAATTGAGGCGAAATTCTGATGTCAGGTTGGTGGCAAACATATTAAGCAATAAATGGCAACAACTTATTGATGTCCATTGAGATCCGTAATCATCTTCAAAAAGGACAAAAGTTACAAAACCTAAGGCCTATCGGCAGATTTCTTAACTTCTTGATTTTGTGAAATAAGATTTTGCATATCAAGTATTATCATGATCAAGCATTGTATGCTCGTATGCGGCTTTTATACTATAAAAATATGTATTAATTATTTATAAGGAAAGAGCGTTTATCTGTCGCTAGTCCTTCCTAGCATTTTATTGCAAAAATGACAGCGGCCATAAAGTTTAGCAACCTCTATTATAATTCCTGAGTTAACCTGTAGTTCCATGTCAGGAAGTCTGAATTCCCTTGCAGAAGCCACGGACGCTATAGAGGCGTTGGATACAGAATCTTCTGAAGACGAAGAGGATGCAAGAGCAGGCGCCTGAGATCTCGATCGTCGTCTTCCGACTTTGCGACCACGGTTGCAACATGGTACCTGGAAGTTTTATTCACAGATCACTTTTCTTTCAATTATCACGCTTGCCTATAACAACCCTAGGCTGTTACTACTTTATTTTGATATTATACTGATCACGTTGGGTAAAATTTCCCAAATTACAAGGTAAAATTGCTAATGGAGCTCTTAGAGAAAAGATCGCGATGGTATGCGCATAATGTCATACATTAGCCTCACGATAATTATAAAAAAATATAACGCTAAACGTCAATATATAAACATTTAAGAAAGAAAACTGACGAAGTTATTTAATAGAACCGTACTTTTGCATGATGTCTCAAAAGCTTTATTTAAACTAGAATAAAATTAATTTAAGCAATGATCGCTCACCTCTAGCAAATTATGCATAGAATGAGGCATATGCGGTAATGTTGATTTAGCAGTTCCCGTGACCTCATGAGACGCAGTCCTGTTTGTTCTCCTGTCTCTTCTCCTACCCGCTTTCCTATGCGCATTGTTACTCGCTTTACAACTACCTCCTTTCACGCATTCTGAGCTTGGAAAGTCATATAAGCCGTCAGAATCAGTAAACGGTAGTTGCCGTCCATAGAATTGTGGGGAGAATCTTCCCATACCGGTTTTATCACTTAGGGGACTTTCACTTCTTGAGCTCACTGGGCTCAAAGGACGACTACAGTCGGAGAGCAATGTTGGTGGTTTCAAACACGCTTTTTCATCCAGTCCCCGTTCTACGCTTATACATTTTACAATTGAACATTTAGTAACTCCTATAGGCGAACATAAAGTGTTTAGAGGGATGTCTAATGTCTCCTTCAAAACAACCATAGTTTCCAACTCTTTTGCACTTGATGGAACATCATCTACTCTCTCGTCTGTTCCTATGCCCTCATCATTTGATTCTAGTAAGGGATCGTCCGATAAGGTTTCTGAATCGGACCTTCCCCGTCTTCGTTCATTACCGTCGTTGTTAGAAGTAGCAGGGCTGGAATTGGTTTTCATGAGTGGTCTACGTCGGGATTGAAAACAAGAGGGCCCTCCTCCAGAGCCCGGGTCCTCCATTTCTGACGGACATAGTGGATTACTTGATCCACATCTCGATGGTCCTGGACTTGCCATGGAACTGTATCCGGAGGAAGACAGATTGGATTCTGAAGGCGCTCTTTCTCCTCTAGCAGACATTGAAAATGGACTTAAATAGCACATGTTGCCGGCTGGTGGAGGCGGCCTAGGTGACAACGGTTCATCAGATTCTTCACTTGCGTTATATGTCACAGTAATTAAAGGAGGTGGCTGGAATTCTAAGTGAGGTGGAGTTCGTCTAGGAGGTGGGGAACCGGGGGATGGTCGTTCTATGGTAAGCACGGGAACCCGTAAACTGGGTGGAGCTGGTGATGGGGACGACATTTCGCGTTCAGAATCTTGGCTATGAGTGAAACTGGGACTAGGAGAATCTGTGACATGTGTGGATGGAGTTGGCGTGTCTGCACATATTGCTGGTTGTCTCAGCTGCAAACAAGAATATGATTTTTAAATAAATAAAATAAAGACTATCAATAATAACAAATTATAAACTATAAAGTAAACGTTCCAGGTACCATGTCGTAAATAGGAAGAATACGTAAGACCGCATGCTTTTGTTTTTGCATCCTAATTTAATAAATAACGTCAATTTTATTGAAGATAGTAAACTAACCTTTAGTCTTAATCCAGATGTAGGTCTTTCCAACATTCCTTCAGGTCTTATTTCATCTAGTTCATCTTCACTTGGCGAAACACAAGTGGTTGTAGATTCGCTCTTTATATCTGATTCTATTTTTGAAGAAGCTCGCGGCATCCGTGGTGATGGTAGAGGAGTAGGCATCGGTGTTGGGAGTGGAGTGGGGAGCGGAGTCGGAAGCTCACGTATAGGAGACAAGCATTTATTCATACTACTTGGAACTTCCAGTAGAATTGATGGAGGATGAAGAAGGTTACCAGATGCGGATGACCTCTGGGCGCTGAGAGGGTCTAAAACCTGAAACAAATAATCGGATATCAAGAAAATGAACATTTTACGAAATTTAGGCCTATTAGCAATATTTTAAATGGCTGACCTGTATTTCAATTGTATTGTGTGGTCGTGAAATCGGCGAATCCGGCGCTATAGATGGAATATGCGAAGATGCTATTGATAAGTCATCTGCATCCACCGTATCGTCCTGCGGAGAGGACGCTGACGGCGTACTTGATGCCGATACTCCTGCCGATGATGCTCGTGATGCTAGCGCAGCTGACGATGACGAGAAGTTCCGGAACATAGCCAGGATAGAATCTGCACTTGAAATCTTTGGTGTTCTGAAAAACGAAAAGTTTATTTAAAGGGTAACAAGAGTAGCAATAATTCCTAGTAAAGAGAATAGAGAATATTTACCTGGAATATTTCTTCAATGCTGCATGCGCAAGAGTCAAGTCAAGACTAGACATTGAATCACTGCCTTGATTACTTGATGTGCTATGTGGGGATCTAACTTCAACTCCCGGTGAAGGAGGTGTACTAGATGCTTTAGTTTTCATCGTTCTATCTGCTATTACTGCCATTGGTATGGTTATTGTGTTAACCATATCAACATCAGAACTAGAACTCATTTCTGCAGAAACTTTATTCAATAACCTTGCAAATGTTACTTTCTTCTCCAGTTTAGGATCAGATATGTGTCTCATAGACGGTGATGTAGATGGAGATGATGCCTCGCTGGCGAAGGAAGTATCCTTGGTTTCAACACCATATTCCATAAAAGCTGGTGCACTTTCCACTGTACTTAACGTTTTCTTTTCTGTCATTTGTATGAGTTCTCCCATCGTTATTTTCTTCGAATGATCATTAGCTGTAGCCGGGCTTATTAATTGCTGCAATATTTGTTTTTTCTCAGCCGCGTTTTTCTTAGTTGGTGTTGAGTTGTTACGTTTTTTTCGGGGTGAAGGAGTCCCTGTGCAGAAAAAAATGCATGTAGCAACTGAAGATTTAAAACAACTAAATCTACTGAAGCATTACAACATCGAATTTCAACAATAAACTACACAATATTAATCAAGATATAATTGAAGTCTAACAAAAACAGTCATTTTACGGACTGTTTGAGAGATCATCATCATGCCTTTGATCTCTTAAAACGAAAGTCTGTGCATCTAATGGAAGCCAATTCTTTAGGAAGTGCCGTTAAGGTTTAACAAAATTGGGTTTCAAACGTGCCAATTTTAAACTTGTGGTAACTTGTGAAGTGTTTGTTTGTTATTTCATGTATAATAAAAAGAGATGTTGATCTGTCAATACTATATTGTAGACTTTAACTGAGATTAGTATTTGAGATATATTTAACAACATTTAAGGCTCTGCTCTAACTACACATAGAACATCTACACAGTTCGTTAAGGACAGTGTTGTGCATAATCACTGTAAACTTGACGTAAACTATCATATTATAGTGTTATATGTAAATTATGTGAATGTTTAGAGTTTATAAGATTACATGAAGTATTTACAGCAGAACATTGTCCAAAAGCATGCTTAAGCGACATCACAGGACAATCACGAACCAGATATTACTTTGTCAATAACAACGATCGAAACGTAGATGAGAATAGTAATGAAGAACTTGATAGAAGGAAAGTTGCACAAGATGAAGAGTAATTGAAGAGTAATAACAAGAAATAAGAGTTATTGACAACACAAGATCTGGCAGAAAATTTGGACGATCTAAAAAGGTGCTAACGAAGGAAGGAGCGTCTACAATAGGGCTGGATGCTTTGTGTCAATGCAAAGTCAGAGGTGCACACATCGAGAGATCTCATCGATAGGCAGCGAGACCGAATTAACAAATTAATTAGCATTCCACATGAAGTGTCATTCAGGTAGCGGGTCACATCCATTACTTTGAACTCCGGGCCGCCGCGCGCTCCGCAATGTTATGATGATGCGGTACGAGATGACATTTGTGATGTGATGTCATACATATAAATAATACTAATAATAATATATAAAATAATACAATGAGAAAATAATGTTACTCTAGCCGGAATTCGGAAACTATAAATTTAGATGTAGTTACAAAGGATTATGCTAGAAACAATTCTATTAATTTTAAGCACTAATGGAATAATTACAAATACGAAAATATTTCAAAATCTAATTGTAACGTTGTCAAGGCAAAGGTTTACTGGGGTTTTTATTTTGAAAAAAAATATAAAGGGACATGACAAATAATAATTAATGTCGGAGTGAATTAGGTATGAGGTCCACTTTTTAGTTTAGTAAGGTATAATAAATGCGGTATAAACAATATAAAGTGACCTTAAAACGATCAAATCCTGTTACTTTCTAAAAAGAAATACGAGAGCTATATAATATAATATATAATAATTATAATAACTAAAACCCAAGAACAGTAAAATGGGAATCATTCATCATGGGGGTCATTCGGAATAAATTAATGAAAATCGCATGAGTATTTTCAGCGTTACGGTGGAACATACAAGTCCAAAAATGTCCATATGTTGTTAAAAAAAAACTGTCTTAATTTTTTAATATAATTGCCACATAAGGATGTAGTTCAGTCCTTCATTTTATGGTAAGCGGCCACTGCCACCCATGGACACCTCAGAAAGTATTGCACTAGTCGTGTTGCTAGTTGACAGTTGGAAAAAAATGAAATACTTTTTGTATAATATTATGCCGCAGTTCTTACGACTCGTGTAGTTTACCCGGGTAGCTACCCGGGTAAACTACTGCCACCCTCATAATCTTACGTGAACCAATTGTGGTGTTTTGAATTTAAGAGGTTTGGTTGCCAGCTATATTTATACACGAGATGATCTTAGGCCTCAGGTGCAGCAAAGGATCTGTGGTCAACCTCAATGAGTTGATTACTAATTTCTATGAACGGCAGTGAACACTTAGCATCAAGTGGACTATAATATATTATCGTTGGCCACCTTTATACGATAAAAATAGTCACTGTAAGGCCGTAGACGAGTAAAAATGGTTTAAATCATTGAATCAATATTTTTTATTTAAAGGAACTTGATCGTTTCGTCGGTCGGAATGTCGGATGCAATGATATTATATACAGTAGATATATTACTACCGCTCAAAAAGTGAGGATGTAAATGAGTCCGATTCAGACCACAATGTGACGTCAGAGACAAAAGAGAGAGGCAATTTATTTTCGTGAGAAGAGCAATAAAGACAGAATTCTCATAAAACACGTTCGCGTCATAACCGTAGTTTAGTATAGAGGTAACATATTTATTGTATACAATATCATTGGTCAATGGAATGGATGCGGAGAGCGCGTCGTGCGAGGTCGCGCTCCACTCCTTACGTCCGGGCGGCGGCTTTAACAGATCGTCCAAACTAAAGGTGCGCGCGGCCCGCGGGCGCACGAGCCCCGACACCGACGGCTTGCGGATGCCCAGCCGCGTGAGCAGCGTGCGGTGCGGCTCGCCGCGCGCCGCCGCTGTGGACAAACGCCGCGTCACTGTCGCGACACTTGCCTGCTCTAGCGTCGTAGTGTCGATGTCTCGACGTGCTCAATATATTTTCACCATTTTACATGTTTCTGTTTTGTTTGTAGCGTTCTTTTGATTTATCGGTGCTATTTTGAAATTAGGAGCTTTTTGAAAGTCGTGTTACTGGTTGCGATTATTGTTATAGATTCGGTTGAAATATATCGTTACGTCGAAATATCGATGCATGTTTTGTTTGCCTAAAATAATCGATATTTATCGGCAACGTTCATAATTTCAGTATATCAATGGTTGATGTTATTTTCAAGTCTTGAAGTATTGAATAAACTTTGAACAATTCGAACTTATGTTTTACATGTAATGGACAAATGAGATATTCCAAACGCGTTTTAAACACTTTTTTTTAATTTGAAAAGTAAATATGCGCGTGGCCCGCGGGAGCACGAGCCCCGACACCGACGGCTTGCGGATGCCAAGCCGCGTGAGCAGCGTGCGGTGCGGCTCGCCGCGCGCCGCCGCTGTGGACAAACGCCGCGTCACTGTCGCGGCACTTGCCTGCTCTAGCGTCGTAGTGTCGATGTCTCGACGTGCTCGATATATTTTCATCATTTTACATGTTTCTGTTTTGTTTCTAGCGTACTTTTGGCATATCGATGTTATTTTTAAATTCGGATCTTTTTGAACGCCGTGTTACTGGTTGCGATTATTTTTTTAGATTCGGTTGAAATATATCGTTACGTCGAAATATCGATGTATGTTAAATAATCGATATTTATCGGCAATGTTCATAATTTCAGTATATCTACGGTTAATGTTATTTTCGAGTCTTAAAGAAGAATCGAATAAACAAATCCGAATTTATGTTTTACATGTAATGCACTAATGAGATATTCCAAAGGTATTTGAAAGATTTTTTTTTTAAATTTGCATTATTGCGGCTTGCGGATCCGCAGCCACATGAGCAGCGTGCGTTGCGGTGGACAAACGCCGCGTCAGTGTCGCGACACTGGCCTGCTCTAGCGTTGCCGATACGTCGAAGTGTCGACATATATGACGTTTGTGGATTGGTGACGCGTCGATATATTGATACTAGTTTAAAATTTCCTTATTTTAAACTAGTATCAATATATCGAGAGCAATCAGAATTTAGACGCCATTTTGCTTGCGGTTATTGTCTTAGATTAGATTGAAATATATCGATACATCGAAATATCGATATAATAATTTCGGTATATTTACGTTTAAAACTTATTTCCAAGTCAAATATCGCATAAAATTTTATATTTTTGATTTAATTTGCAAATTCGATTTGATGCTTTATATGTAATGCATAAGTAGTCCAAACGCATTTTAAACATGAAACGCGATTGGAATATCGAATCGAATGGAAAATTGAAAGTAATCTAAGTAATCTTTAAATAACTTTAATCAACTATAATTTTAGTACGTCGAAACGACGATTATTTCGTCGATGAATATCGATACAGCAAATATCGATACTATGTTTATCGATATGTAGATCACTTGCCCATCCCTACTTGGCGCGACATAGCCGCGACATCGCAGCCGGCCGCTAGCGCTCCGCCCGCGGCACCGCGGCGTACCGCTGCCCGCCGCGCGATGCTAGCCCGGGATTGCCAGCTTTCGTCAGACGGGACATACCCAACGTAACCCACGGCTTAACTTACATCGACTAGCCACTAATACCACGAGATCTCGACTCGACCCATCGTAGAAATTAAATCGATACGATCAAGCATATTGTTGTTTTACCAGTGAATACTGTGCTCGTTTAGCTACTTCTTTGATTTACTGTGCTCATGTTCAGGTTTAGATGCTCTATCGAGCCTAATACGTTTGGCTTGTGTCTAGGTTTGTACGTAGTTGTGGCAATTTTGGTATATCCCGACCGTATGGAACATCTAGCAATCCTATAGCTAAAGATATTCACACAATTGTTTTATCTTGGGATACATTTACTTTACACAGATTGGTTTTAAAATTTCACATCAAAATAAACCATAATTATTCCATAACACCAATTACAGACACCACTCAAATAAAACACATATATGTAACTACGTTTTCCATGTCATGTTTTAAGACAGCCAAAGAAACCGTAAGCTTCCACGGAGCCAGTTAGAAGCCAAAACTACCTGGTGAAAGCCTTTCAATGCTCCATAGTACACATAAATTTTGCACAAATATAGAATTTGGGAAACACTTTTGAGCCAAGTTAAAATAATTGTGCTCCTTACGAACGCCAGAAACTTTACGAATTTATGGATCATCTCTAACTCTATTCATGCAACTTGCAATCTAAGAATTGAAAGATCTAACTTTAAAGTTTTTTGAATTTATGTACAAATTTTAATAGTTTCTGGATCCGCAAGTAAATTACTTTAACATAGAAAGAAATGAGAACAGTTACAGAAGATAAAAGTTACGCAAAACGTGTTCTTACCATCCCAGAGACAGTGCGTTATCAAGAAAATATATGAGTATAGCGGAAACAATCTGGTAAACATAAAACAAAGCATTAATTGTATCGTGATTGCAGAATGCAAATAACAAAATCATCTCTTTCATTAGTGAATAGAATACTCGTGTGGGAAGCTGTAGGTAGGAAGTGTGCGGATGATATACACCGTGTTGGAAATAGTCTTTCTGATTTCTTTCCTTGTTAGCAAAGGGGCCTAAAGATTTGTCCTCCAAGAATAGGTAAAGAAGTAATGACTTACGTCTTGCGCATCTGTCAGCTTCTTCAGCGAGAAGCTTCTCGATCTTCTCTGGGAAGTGCCTCTTGGCGCACCATACGAGTCCGATGATGCCGAGGACCACGAAAACCGCGATCAATCCCAACCAGAAAGGTTCTTGGAGCATTCTGGTACCAAGACCCACAATGTTGGGTGTTGGATTCGGGATTTCACATCTGTTAGAGAAATAAAAAAAAACTTGTATGGGAAGGTAAGATTATAAACATATTTTCATAATGACGATGATGAGCTATGGAAGGCTAACGCGAATCTTGATTTCTATTAATTAAATGTTAGCTAATTTCATGTGAATATTTTTCTTGAAGATTCTTTGGGAATAATGCGAAAAGATAAAGTTTCCTAGAGTCTTTATTCTTTATATCTCGTTTGTTTTCAACATTCTGCCTTCGTCGTTTCAGAGACAGCTTTAAGGATGCCTGGCGGAGTAAGCTTCTAACGTTAAGTCAATCGTTGTTTTGTTACATTTTCATGAATAAACATATAATTACCGCTTCCCCTTCCACGACGGCGTACACTGACACAAAAACCCGCCATCCCGCTCGACGCACGCGCCCCTATGGTTGCAAGGCCTCGAGGCGCAGGGCCGCACGCGCTCAGCGCAGCGCCGGCCGCGCCAGCCGCGGGCGCATGCGCACACGAACGCGTCGCCCGCCACCGCGCCCTCGCCCGCCACGAGCGAGCAGTTGCCGAACACGCAGGGTGTGCGCTCGCATGCGGTCACCAAGCAGAACACGCCTTGGGATAAATCGACGTATAAATATTTAATTCGATGTAGATACATACTTAATACATTTTTAACGTCGATACGAGTTTTATTTGCTAAAACCTATAAATCGTACCTTAGCATAGTTAAAGTATGATTTGGTTTGGTTGAGTTTTGGATTAATTGAATAATGAATCAGATTACACATTTTACATTATCTACATACTTCTAAACTTTAATTTTTGCTATAGACTCGCACGCACTTTTTACTAAAAATCACAGAAGAATCGTAGCCCAGTAAGAGGTCATCACAACTACAGTTAGTGTAACTACGATAGTAAGAAGTAAGCCTAAAGGCAGTGTGTTCCAAAATTTCTAATCTAGACATATTTAAAAAAAGTATATAATAAAGATATACCTTTTTAACAAAAACATACCAGTATAATATCCTGAACATTGGCAAAATTTTTTGCTTCCGTCCGTGATGCAGCGTCCTCCGTGCAAGCAAGGGCTCGGGTAACATGACTCCAAATTGGTTTCATCGGGGAGAAGGAGAACTTTGCTATGATAATCTGGGTCTGCAACATAAATAAATATTTATGGCGTAAATTGAGCATGAAGTACACCTACATGTGCATGACGGCACCTTCAATAATTTGCACATAGAATCAGATTCTCTTTGCATGTGCATCCCGATAAAATCCGATCAGCTAATCTTTTAAATGTCTATTGATGAGAAACTAGGTATATCTTATAGAATCTATTTAATCCTGCTAATTTGACTTTATGCTTAGTGGAGTGTATGTTTTTTAACACATTGTTCCAGCGATACTTACGGCTTACAACTGGGTGTTTTTCGGTAAGTCCCCGTAAGCATGCTTTTCCCTATCTAGTTCTATCTGTACTCTATTCTATAATTCCTTTTACTTTTTTCTGGAAAGAGATAATTACAAAAATATATTACCAGTATTAACAATCAATGACACATCCATGTTGACACCATGCTCTCCAGCGTGCTGCGTCACAATGAGTGAGTGCAAGTAGGAGTTGATGACCAGTGGGGCGTTGATGTTGATCTTCCGTTTACTCCTATCTACTTCGCACAGGATCCATTGCGTGCCATTGTTGTCTGTGTAGCTGTCTTTCACCTGGGGATTTAGGGTATTTGTAAACATGGAAATTTAGATTGGAATTCATTTAAACTGCAAGATTCGGTTGCGAACTTGAAGATGATAAATCCGTGCGTAAGGAAAGAAGGTCATAAATTTTAAGAAAATTTGAGGTTTTTCTTAACGTACTGCCATTAACATTGACATACGAGTAATTGGTGTACAATAAAGAATAATAATTGTTGTTATATCTCTGTGGACTTTAAGGAGGTTTTAGACTAAAGGCTAGTTCAGACCATAGTCTAAAGCTAAGTAGATAGAAAAGATCATTTACCTCTATCCATCCCCGGCCCTCCCCACACGGCCAAGCACGCTCTGAAGGCGGTACAAGACGCGTGCGGGCGAACGCAGCTGAGAGCGTATGCCCAAGTGGTGCGAGTACCCTTGTGGAGAGACGTGCGCGACGCGGCGGTGCTGCGGGCCAGTTGGGCGCTGCCAGCCGCCCCGCGCGTACGTGCGCTAGTTCTACTACGTGGGACACGTTCAGGTAACCCACTACGAATAAATAAATATATTGTAAGCGTAAGCTAACAGATTATATTATTTTACATATGTTTATTTGACACCCGTCTACATTATCACTAATTTTAGATATAAGAAACAAGGATGTGACATAAAGAACGACTTAAGTTACTTTTTTATCTGACTGAATTTTTCTTTATTGAAAGGATGTTATCATCACATGCAACATTGCAAACCTAAATGTCTTCAACTTCAAAAAAAAATCTAAATTCTACTAATAAATCACATTGAATGTTTAATAAAATCTTACCTGTTTTAAAATGTGCCATAAACCCAACACCAGTCACGTTTTCACAAGTCCTCAACCTGAGCCTCATTACTTCGGCTTGTGATAAAAAGAGTCCGTTTGTTAACACCCTAGGTTCTAGAAAGGGTCGTATGGGCATGCTGTTTGGATCAACTTGAATCTCCAAATAATTTTCTTCAGAAATCGTGTCAGTTACGTTCCGAGGTACACCGTTCGCGAATTCTCCATAGCCGAAGTCGAAAAAACTGATGTTGAGAAAAACTCGCTTTCCTAAAACAAAATATTAGTAAGTAAGTATGTAAGGATTTCACATAGACTCATAGATAACGTTTATGGCTTCCTTACAGCAGAATTTGATACTAAATATGTACACGTAAAAACCATTACATTTTTATTTATGCCAGTCATAGGTCGCACTTGCGTCCTTCACTGCATTGGAGCAATGCCATACTCAAGACTTGTAAGGATATCCATCAACGAGACAATGAAAGAATCGAAACATTACCCGCTGGAGCCAATATATCTATCTTGCAATCTAGACCAGGGAGAAGAAAGTGCGGATAGTTGGGACTGTGAATGGTTCCTTCTTTTGACGTGAAGGTCTGAGACGGGCAGCCGGCCAGTTCTACTGCTTTCCAGTTTACGGCAAAACCTTTCCCTGGTGTACTGTAACAAAAAGAATTCAGAAATGTATTTAGCAAATTTACTACCTGAATCTATATGACTACCATTATATAGAACTGTTAAAGCTTCACTGAGTAAAGTTGTGTATGTGTTGTGTTGGTACTTTGAGAATAAATCTGGCTGCTTATGATGTAATTCTAGATTTCGCTAGTCATATCAAATTTATTGTATTGTTAAATTACTGAATCAACTTGGATAGAACTTCATGCTTATCTACTCGTATCTCTACATTCAAAATTACTCTCGAGTAATAAAGTTTGATGTAGACCACGAATCCAGGAAATATTTCAAAAAATTGTTATATCTCTTGACATATACATGTCATATATATATATACTAGCTGACCCTGCAAACGTTGTTCTGCCATAAAAAATAATTATAAAAAAATGGGGGTTGATGCTAGAAGGGTGAAAATTTAGGGTCGT
>DWNR01000834.1:0-17430 GCA_018250455.1 Polygonus leo | reverse complement strand
GCAACGCATCTGTGATCAAACTTAGGTATGACTCAATCGTACTTGAGGAAGATTACTGATGTCCATGGGCGGCAGTGACTGACCGTTTACTACATTTATACAATAAAAAAAAAGTGAAGTGTCTTATACTAATCCACATTTGATCAGCGTGAACCATCGTCTATGAGGAGTAAGCTATCGTATGTGAGGAGACGAAACAAAGTAGAAGCCAACTGGTGACCAGTACATAATATACATATATCTGGCATTTTACAATGCACATAATAGTTTTATTTCTTACTGATAAAATATTTAAAATATACCTTTGTGAAAAAAAACATTTTATAGTATACTATCGGTAATCCTTTTACTCAATTAATGTTTAAAACAAACTACATCAAAAATGGGGTAAAATTTCAAGGAATGCTAAAAGCTTGAGCATTTGGGAACTACTTAATTCCCAAATAAGCCTTCTGTTTATCGCACCATCAGCATTAAACCGAATACCAAACTTTATACTCGCTATTAGGTCTAAGATCTTTATTTATATTAACAGTACTTTAATAGGTTAATAACAATCCCGGAGTCTAATGGGGCAATCAATTTTTATTGTCGAGAAAACGCCTATGATACGAACTGCGGGTGGCCTAAACATGTTCATATGGTCACACGCATGCTTGTACTGTTGAAATGGATTACGCTTTCTACTAAAATCATTTCTGCATCATTTACATCTTTATGGATATCATATTGTATATTATATTGTAGATCATTTTATGTTTGTGTAACGACTTGTTCCAAAGTCGACGTAAAATTAAATGGACTTCAATGATTACATGGAATTTTCTAACTGCGTTCGGTTGTTTGATGTTTAGTGTTTCATCCGTTTCTTCATTAATTAATTATCGATTACAGATTTCTGTGTAATTTTTAGACAATAATGTTTTTGTCGAAATATAATTATAAATGTATATATTACTAGTAGCATCTAAGTCACACTATATGTTATTGTAGCGATCAAATTCTAAATTATGATATTTAGTGATCATTACTATATCTGAAATTTTGTGACCTCTGTCTTTGAGCATGCTTAAATATAATCATCAATAATAATAATCATTAAAAGATCGCGTCAAGATCTTAATGAACTACGTCATACATTCTTTGTTGCTCCCTTTTTTGGGGCAAAAATATCGTCATTAATTCTAATTTTCGGGTTTCTTGCGTCGATTTGTTTCATCGCAAGGGAGAAACTGCATGCGATATAACACAAAAAAATTTCAACGCAGTGAACGTAGTGTTTGACAAGTTTAAACAAAAACGAAACGTGCCTATTTTATATATATTTTTTCTCTTTATTATTAACATATTCATTTTTTTCTTCTTTTAAATTAGTATTATACTAACGCATTCGTAAATTTTGTAAGTTTTATGGGGGACTTATTTTATTGTAAGAAGGTAGCAAACGAGCATGCAGTCTATCTGATAGCAAGTGGTCACTGCTGCCCAAGGACATTAGTTATCACCGTTAAGTACCTTTCAAACGTACTTGAGGTTAACATGATGCATTTATCATTGTTATAATATTACTCTGATTTACACCGTCTAATATTAATTTTATTATTTACTCAAATATTTTTCGAATAGCAATATGACCCATCAAGAATATTAAAAAATATTACATTACATATTAATTACTTTATACTTTATACCTAAATTTACGAAATATTACTTTAATTTCGTAAATTTAGGCTTTATAGTTCGGTTAAGAAACTAGCTTTTCGCTAACCGTCAAGGGTTTAGCAACACCTTTAGTCAAGGCAACATGTGGTGTAGCTGTGAAATCTGACAATTTATAACCGTTAAGATAATGTTACTCGGCTATTACACGCAATTTGGGGAAGTATCGGCTATTATACAACGTTTTAGGGAATCCTTGGAGATGGAAGAAATTATGGTAATACACCATGGGGTGCTTTTACGGGCATGTAGGTCGCGTGTGCTTGTTTTTTATGATATTTTAGCCTGATTATTATTTATTTCATGACACCATTTTCTTTCCAATGGTGCACGTACTACAGTTATGTTTATTATCCGAAACGATGTAGCGAAGAAGGAAACATAGAATTCGTGTTTGATTTATGTCTTTTTACTATGCCGTAGAATTGTTTGTCTCCCTTACCGTTTAGAAGCATTGTGGTTGCTAAGCGACATAATCATTTTCAGAATCCATCAGTGTCCCACTGCTGGGCAACGGTTTTTTCTCACAAAACCATAGATTAATGTGCTGACTAAGGGAGAATTTATAGACATCACACATCCTTGACACTAACGCGTATAGGTCCTCACGAGGGTTTCCTTTACGGAAAAGAAAGTCATAATTAATTTTAATTACGCACGTGACTTTGAAAAATCCGAATTCTACGTCTGTGATTCGAACCTGTATCCCCAGCATAACAGTACTTCTAATCACTACGCCATCACTGGTATTGCTTGAAAAATTAAAATAATATTTTTATCATTTTCGTGGGTGTATAACAGATATCAGTTAAAAGAAAGACGAAACGGTAAAAGTATGTTTTTATAAACCCTCGATTTAGATAATAAAGGGACTAATTATGTATCATGTCTAGTAGTAACATATTAATAAATACAAGCTTCTCCTATATTAGTGGTCAACACACATTTTATGCTATATGCGGTAAAACAAAATGTACAGTACAAAAGTTTTAGCACATCGTATGCGTTGCTGCATACAATTCTATACAGGACACGTCGTCTGACGTCTGTATTCGGCTAAACAATTCTAGTTTTTATTTGATAATAATGTACCGAAATTTCACATCCACAATTGTAGCTCCGAAATGATTTCCAAACCACAGCATAGCCACGGTATCGTAAAGCAGACTTACCGTGCCCCGATTCAAAGGCAGGACACGATTTGTTCCTGCCTTGTTGCGGTCGGAATCTAATTTTCTGCGGAGCGGACCACCATTTCTAAAACCAGACTAGGCTTCCTACAGTCAACACTGCTTTGTTAGTAAACTTGCTCGCTAAAAATAAATCCGCAGCTAGAAGAACTATTGGAGTCAGCGAAATTACAATTTCTGCAGAAATTGTAAAGAAATTTGCAACAAAAGTTGAAACAGGTTTCAAAGAGGAACAGGGATTTCTTTTGAATACAAAATCTTTTAGTTTAAATCCAATTAGAACTATATAAAAACTAGATTTAAGTTAACAAGATGTATCTGTCAACTGAGTTTAAAAAAATATATTGTATAACTAGCTTTTTTGCCGCGGTAAATGATTTTAAACAATTTTGAAGTTTATTGTGAGTACATAATATTTTTCTGTTCCTCGAGACGAATACTTCAGTCTGGAAGATACGTCCTTGTCTGTACTGTCTTGTACTAATAACAGTACTTCTACAAAATTTCATGACAATCGGTTGACTAGTTCGAATAGTAGTAGACGCGAAAGTTGAACAAACATTATTTTGGTTTTATACATTTCCAAAATTCACTTTCATCACATCTCTATGTATGAAATGAATTATTTTAGATTATTATTTGATTGGATTATTGACACTAATGTATTGTTAATTTTTGTAATCATTAATTACCTCAATAACAGGTATTAAAACACCAACTGACTAACTATATGTAGATATTTATTTATTTTTAAACTTGCGTTTCTTGAATGTGCATATTTGAGATAAGCGGCGCCAAAGTTTCACACAAATTTGATCTTAGCACGAAATGTGCGTCATATCGCAAACGAAATCTAGCGTAATAAATTAATAATTGACCCGAACTAAAAACCAAAGCACTAAACGCTAACAGGGTCTCTCATTTGCATGTGGCTAGGCATTCTAGGTACAACTGGGTAGTTAGGTCAGCTAGTCCACACGCATGCTTGCATGTCCCCGTGACACGATCTTTAAGATATAAAATTATGTAAGTTGGCTGTATCGTTTTAATTTAACGAAACTCGTTTAATTAAGCTCTTTATGGCTTCATTAAAATCGAAATGGAGTTTTAAATGCTAATTAAAGACAATAAATTGATTTTTACGTACGGCCAAGACGGTAAAGGAGACTTGCGTGTGGGTAGAATGACAAATGCAACATCGCGGGAGGTAGGACCAAGCGAGGAATGAAAATGAAACAACGGAATGAACAGATTTAATCTCTATAAACTAAGATGAATTCAACTGATGGCAGATAAAAACTTCTATTACTAGTTGATATAATTCCTCGCTTAAGTTGTTGTTAGTTGGTTTTTGTTTGTTTTAATTATTTGATCATCTTGATATTTAGCTTCAATTTCAAGTATTCTTTCAGATTTACCTTTTTAGTTCTGAACATCACTTCGAGAGCTCATCTTATTAAAATCTTCCAATTCTAGTCTTTTCTAATTTCGTAAGTTTTAATTTAAATGTATTAGGGAAAAAATGCTAATAGACTGGATAAAACCACGCAGTCCTGAATTTATGACATGTACAGAAATTATGATAGAAATATCCCGTACAGTCGAAAAAAATATATTTTTTTATTTCCCTCTTGTATGTATATACTTATAACCTTAATATTATTTTGGTCAGATCTTCCCAGCAAACCATGAGGGGAATAGCGTTAGCGTCGAACAACAAAGCGATCTAGTAAGAACACAGACACACATCTTCACGCCAAATCCTTAACGGGGTAGGCAGAGAGTATCGAGTGCCAAATGGCACGGTTCTGACATACTTGCCTAGCTTCTTCCACTTTCATAACTCTCCTCATACAAACACGCCGATCTAGTAAGAACGTATTATAATTATGTTGATTCTAAGCTATCTTTGTTGTTACAGTTAACGGCGGCTGGAGCTCATATGGTCCATGGACCCAGTGCCGCTGCAATGGCCGAGTCGCTGCGGGCCAGCGCCGAACCCGCACTTGCACTGAACCGCATCCACTGAACGGCGGCGCGCCATGCCAGGGTCAGAATGTTCAACGAACTTCTGACTGTGTACCTTGTCAAAGTGGTATGTATTAAACATATGAAAAAAATAAACAAAGAAGTAAAAGATAACTTATACAGCAAGAAAATATATTTGAACTGTAACACAGATAAATGTGAAATTGCAGGTTATATTATGAAGATAAAATAGTCCTAATTACGTGTACTTTTCGGGATCGTCTGACGAATTTCGAGTCTGTCCAAGATCGTTCTTCGTGTATTGATGTCGATCGCATTTATTTTGAAACAAACCTACTACTACTTGTATCTACTAATAATTTCCAAGCTATTAGTCAGTAATTTATGATAACAACAAGAACAAAAAGAAATTAAATTAAAACCTATAACGATGATGATGACAGGACAATGTGTCATTAACTCCTAAATCTAATTCAAATCCATTCTGGACTACAATTCTAAATCAATTATATTCCAAACCACTAGCGAGTTAACAATATCGAATTTGATTTGGGTTTTGAATATAATAACCACCATTTCATCTGATTTTAGATTTATTCCCAGCGAATTATGATTGTGACATGTTACATGAAATATGATAATAGATCATTTAGCAAATACTTATATCTATATTATCCCAGTAAATCCTTTATTTTAATAATATTTTCATCTGTTGTTTGAATGCAATTATTAAGAAATAACTTAGAATGAAACATGTTAAACTTTATATTAAGTACAAGTTTGTAGCAAATGAGGTTATTACTTATAACGAAGTTCATTTTGATGACAGATAGGATAGGTGCTTCAAAGTAGCTGGCCGTCTTGAATCTGAGAATATGTGTAATAAATTACACAAAACTGACGTTATTAGATATAAGTGTATAAGAATAGATAAGAACTTGTTGCACACAAATAGCTAAACTTTAAACGATTTTACCAAAACGATAAGAATGTTTAAGTTAATAAAATATTTTAAGTTTTAAAGATGCTACGAATTATCATGCCGAAAAGCACGATGTCGAAAGTACTGGTAAGATTATGTTGATACTTCAGATACTGTGATAGCTATCGATGAATATGTTGTATATGTATAACTCGTGAATTTTTTGTGGGAGCGTTAATGTATCATATTTATATGATTTATTGATCTCACACTTCTTTTATTAATCGCCAGTAGTATGACAAGTTCATTACTTTAGTTATTGGAAATGCGAGAGTAGCTGAGAAATATCTTATTATGTCAAACTCCTTTGATGCGAACGCACAAAGAGAACTTATAATTAGTGTTACAGCTTCGCCTTTGCGTTAGTTGTAATTGGCGTGCATGATTTATGATGATGATGAGGCAAAAAGTGATGGGACATTATTCATGTGAATGTAGGAAATGTGAATTGGCTATTTGATACGTGATTAAAGTTGTTAATAAATGATCCTGTCATTATTTATTGGAAATCTTCCAATATTATTTTCGACATGTTTGCTATCATTCTCTGCTATATAAAGTCTGAGATTTCTATATCTACCTATACCAATATTAATTTTTATTTGTGATTTGTTGTTGAAATCTTCTTCGAAGTTCATATAGCTATTAATATCATTTTATAATAATTCATTAAACTTTAGTAGGTTGTATGAAATAATTATCATTTACATTTATACGTTATGATTACCTGTTTAACATGTTGCTTCTTTTCTTGCTTACTGAAGACGGATACAATATGGATCATCAAGGCTATGATAACACACAACAATTGTTGATCGGTAAGTAAATCCTACCAAATGAAGTTGTTCTTATTCCACATAAAAGTTCATGTTTTACAACATTATAATAAAATTGTTCTTATATTTTAAATATAGTTTACCATTTTATTCAATGTCAGATTTAAAATAATACATTTTTAATTTCATGAATATTTCACTTTAAATATAAATAAAACTTCTCTTAGAACAGTTCAATCCATTTAGTATGACGTGAACAACAAATCATTTCACAAAACTTGAAGCCCGACTTTACTTCATTAATTCAAAACAATACGAAACCCAACAAGATCTACTTTAAAAACACCGCACATAAAAACGGAAATACCCAATTGTGAACACTTCAAACGTAAAGATGAAATGAATAAAATACATAAAGAGCACGTGCCTAAATGCTTACAATTCTAATGAACGTACCAAAACCATATCTTTCGTTTCCATCTTAACCATAAAAATCCCGCCGTTTAATTCTCGAAGCTCATAAACTCAGTACTGGTCACATCAAAGCGGCTGAAGTATTTCATACCGACAGTAAAATTACGAGCAAGAGTAGATGAACTTAGCATCTCCTTGTAACACACCGTTGTATAGACTGAGGAATTTCCGGGGGTCTTTGTGACATGTTATGGCAGTATGGCAGGCACTTATGAAACATCTCACAATAGAATTGTTGTGTAAAGTAACTGCTGGAAGCTTGAACTAAAATAACAGCACTTTAGAATTTACACGCGTGATCCTCTAGGCCTTAAGCCTTTGTCCATTGCCGTTGTTAATGCAAATATTAATACGTTGACTGACAATTTATTCCTAAGCGTGCTTTGAAGTTTGTACATAAATATTTATTCTGATAATATTATTTATATCAAACGTTTAGAACGATTCTATAGTTAGCTTTTTAATCGTTGTGTTTTATGCTACGCACAATATTATTGCATTTCGCTTGTATATGCGTATGTTTCTTTTTATTACCTACCAACATACATAAAATTTAAATATTAAGGACTTTGTCCGGCCTAATGTTCGAAACCACTGATGAATAATTTTAATGAAATTTCTGTCTTTCTCCAATTATAAATATAAGTTATATTTTTGCGATCTATTTCAAATGTGTGTATAATGTAGTAACATAGTTTTAATTATTTTAACACCTTTATAACTAAATAACAATATAAACATGTACAACTATACATTTAAACCAACAAATGAATTAGACTTACCATACAAGTATACCGAACAAAACGTCCGTGTGTTACATGTAAACTAGACCAACGTGGTAGACAATAAAATCTAATCAAGTGCGGTCGCTTCAGATGGAGCGAAGGATCGTTGTTCCCGCTAATTGGTAACACATGTCTGTGCGTCCGATGAACCGCGGATGTGGAGTAACAGAGATAGGCAATCTATACGATGTTAGATTCGATACTGATGTTGCAGTCTCGAGTTACGTTGGTGAGAACAAAGGTCTCAAAGACAACAAATTAAAATACTGTTCTTTCGATTATTATCATTTTGTATCAATAATAATGGATTTAAGAATAATAAAAATATAAGAAGTAATAGAGAAGGAATCACTGAAAAAGTTCCCTAGATAAGGAAGGCTAAATTAACTAATTTAACGAATTTGGTTTTGATTTTCATATAGCTTGTTCATATAAAAAAACAAATACTTAGACTCCGAAATTCCTTATTTTTCAAAATTACTACTACTACTTACCTAATTTATGTAAACATAATCGAATACAGAAAAGGATATTTTCCTGAGACTCTAGACGCAATTTATCTTACGCCAACAACACGCATTTTATCTTACGTTTTCGAAATGACTTCCGTCCCCGTACACGAAATTTTTAACTAAAAATACGTTGTTTTACCCATTCATGAGTTATGTAGCATTTTTGGTTGAATTTGGTATGTTTGGTTTGTTTTTAGTTTCCGGAGAAACTTTCTTTATTAACCGGATAACATTAATGTTTGGTACTTTTTATAATATAATATTTTGTGTGCATTTTTTTGCGAGTCGTTTTAGTGGAGCTTCCCGTTTTATTTTTTTAATCCTCATAAGTATAAAGTAATTTTATTTGCAAACCTTATCTACAGCTACAAAATCTGTGATACAGATTTGTAGATCGTTTATTATGACTGACTACAGACGAGTTGACACTCTTAAGGAGTAAGATATTCGCCTCTTATATAATTCACGTCAGCACCATCTTTTCACCACCTTTTCAACTGAAAAGTACATTGTTAGTGACCAATCCTTACGCAGTAGAAAGACATGTGGCAATGATACCACTCCAGGCGAACCATGCACAAGTTCTGTTAATGGTAAATGTGAATGTTAATAACCGTTTCCTTTGATCAAGAATGCGTGGCCACCATCAATTCGTTCGGGTCCGTAAGGCCGTGGCGGTACGCAATTACTTACAATTTATTTACTCCTCCGAAAACTTTTTGGGGAAAAAAAGAAATATCGAATGTGAAAGTCCTGTACGTTGTTCCATCTCTAACGAACCTCGACTGATTTATGTGTGTGCACATTAATTAATAAGAAACGGCTTACACATGTAATGCGTATAGTTCAACACCCACACATGCTTACGGGTAATGTTGTATGGTATTTGTTATAAGCGATTACATAAGGTTTATTTATTTTTAACCGACTTTATGTTATTCTTTTGTTTTTAAATCACAATATAGAAAAAATGGAATTGAAAATAATAAAACTTTTTTCTTGAGTAATAAAAGCGAGAAGAAAAGTGTGCTGAGAGGTGAGGTTTCTGAAGTACGTCGTTAAGGAGGTCTGTGGCATTTGGCATCAACATCAAAATTATAAAATAATTATCCTGTTTGAATTACTGTGGTTTCCGTAATCGATTTAATTTTTAAAATGTTTGGTTATTTTTGTAATTACAAATTATAACAAAATGTATTTTCTACTCATGCTGGAACAGAAATAACGATTTGGAATTAACACAATCAATAAAAATATTCAATACAATAAATATCAAATTACAAAACAACAGTTAGATAAAATTTACTTGTACGCTTATATTTACATCTCAGATCGCATCTAACAGTTTTTTTCTATTAATAATAAAATTAATTACATATAACATCCTCCCTATTTTTATTTCTCAGAATAGCCTTCATAATCTCCACAGCTTATATTTATAATAAAAAAACACAATTCCGCGAAAAACTATAACTTGGGTCCAACGGCCAGTATGAACCCAACACACTCTATTATCGTTTTGTAAAAAACCATGTGATTTATTTCCTTCCCGCCTGTAAGGGCAGCGGCCATCGTGTTTTAATTTCAATTTATAGAGCAATTCCTTAAGAGTTAACTGCTGTTTGTATTATTAGACACGGTATTTATACGCGGACGGGTTCAGATTTAAAATTATTTCTAATAAATTATGTAGTTATGGCAGAAATGTTGGCAGGTGTAAGAATTTATGCAAGAACTTATAGACAAGATCGTTAAGTAAAATGTTTTTAACGCAACAGTGGTTCAAAGATTATTGTTTATCTTTCTGTCATTTTTTCTGACCAATTCTACGAGTAGTTTTAGGATTGTTTAACTGAATTTTTCCGATTTCCCGTTACTATATTTGAAGCAATATTTTAGATATTATGGATTTGCCCCTAATTGGGTATTTTATTATATTTTAAATAAAAATCCGACTTTCTTAATCAATATTGATGAAATAAAATGTAAAAAAGTAGTTATTTAATATTTTTAAGATATTTACGTCATTTGATACAATGACGTTTATTTTAATAAACACGATTTGTCAAAATGTTGTGTTATTTTTGGAAGTTCACTAATTACTATTACTTTTTGCACAAAACTTACTATTTACCAAGAAATAATAGTCATTAACAATAAGTAAAGAACACATTTAAAGCGTTTAATACAACAAGCAGCTCATATACAAAATATCACTACACAAAACTTGCTTATGCAAACAAATCACTACATCAAAAGAACTGCAAACTGAAATAAGTAAAAAACGCATCAATAACCTTCAAACGGATGTATTCGTTTGTTTAATACAACGTGCGTGCGTTTACAACGGGACATTTACGATAAAGGAATTAGGTTTCTGGATTATCAAACTAACAGGTGTTAATCGGAAGTAGGGTATTACGTATCGAGGGGTCGCAGTTTCGATTAGCTTTCGTTGACTTTAAAGGGTTTTACACATATGGCGCGAGTTAATTTAAAGAAGCCGTAGTCTGTCATTATACTGACCTATACTATGGCAGGCTCGTGTCAATTTCTTTATAAATTTCTTTATGAGTATTAAGTTACGCCTATTAGACCGTTCCATCACCGAATAACATAATCAATTCTTGTATTACGGTATGGAACGATATTGCCTAGTATACTTACACTCAAAGCAACAATTTAAGGAGTGGAGGCGGTCCTTAGTAGTAACAACGCATTACAGGTATTAATGAATCGTATTTGGGTTGGTAACATATTTTCATGGGCGTAGTCTATTTTTGAAACGTTTTGAAACGGCAACAGTCATCAGCTACAACCAACGATTGTGATGATGTTTGGAGAAAACTTTAAATGCGAAAGATATAATAAGATATAAAAGATGTTCTAAGGTATTGGAGAAACGAATTATGATAATGTTATAATGTCAAAATAATTTTCAAGATTTCAATATTCCATGTACTCCCAAATATTAAAAAGCAAAACATCCCATCTGACATACAATCGTCAGACAATTTTCTCGGAAACATCATCAGATAGCACAGCCGGAACGATCCAAATGGGCCAATCGCATGCTCCATAATACTAAAACATGGAGGATCGACAACATATTAATTTTGTACGCCTCGCATGTTGTAATGGGTTTCGAAGTTTCGAGTAATATGAATGTTATGTTATGTCTTGATAAAACAAGATAATATTTGGCAGGTAACTGATAGAATCCTTACAGGAATCGTCTGGTATTTTACGCTACGCAGTAGTTGTTTATGAGCCATTTGCGTTTCGGTCGAAAAACCATGGAGTTGCAACAGTTCCATATGCCGTCGACACTGCAAAACGAGTACTGAGATGCCGCTTATATATTAACTGTGCCTGCTACAATGGTCCGAACGAAACACGAATAGTTTAACAAAAGCTGCTACAAGGTAATAATAATGAATGTAGCAACGAGTCTTATTCCGAACGGATCGTTACAGATATTACCACCACAGCTAGACCTGTCTTCTTCAGAATTATGAAAGATTCACTTTTGTCTGTTATATATTTGTCCTGTGTGTATCCGCAAGACCTACGACAACTCCAAACTAGGATTTCCTTCTAGTATGGAGCAATCATGGTAGAAAGTGTTATTTATTTTAATTAACTCCCCACAGCTCTACCTGGTCGATGGGGAGCCTGGACCGAGTGGACGGTCTGCGGCGCCGACTGCAGGCAGACAAGACGAAGATCCTGTACTGGTGACACTCCGTGTTCTGGAGCCCATGCCCAGCACGCTGACTGCGTTGGGGACTACTGTGGAGTACATGGTGGTAAGTTGTTACACTTCGAAATGTTTATCAAAATTGGCAAATTGATCACACACCTTAAAGTCTAAATAAGTAACGTTGAAAGATTCCGCTAAACTTCATCTGTCTGACGAAGTATAGATTAAAATGAATAAAAATGATAAAACGCGTGTTATTTAACTAATCAGGAAAAAAATAAACATATTTTTACAGATTTTTTAAAGCGTCCAAACGTAAATTGATGTATGATTACGTAAAATCCGACTTTATATTATATATATAATAGAACGATTTTTCGCTCGAAGGCTGTGGATCAATTCGTCTCACAATTTATATTGGTATTCCAAATATTCAATAGGTTTCATATTTTTATCATAATGGTTAGATATGATGCTATTATAATGGTTATCAGCATCGAAGCTTTGATTTATGGTGCATTTGTAGATGACGATGCTTATGATAAATATCTATCATTATTTTTGATAGATGAAGTGGCAGTTATAAGTAATTGACGACATGAATGATAATATCAAGCAATGCCAATGAACTTATTGATTTTATTTTACTCATATTATACAGTTACATCTCGTGTAGTACCGGGGTGGTAATACCACCACCGTCATTTTCGTCCGTAAAGCATTTCTTGTGCTTCGGTTTTTTTATCTTCCTAAGGTAGCAAACGAGCATGCAGTCTACTAAGGTAAGTACGAGTACCAATTAATCGTACTTAAGATTGACCTCAGATGCGTTGCTACCCTTGAGGACTAAGATGTTCGCCTCGCGTGTAAATGTATCCGGCAACCATGCTTCTCACTGGTTATTTTAACCGACTTTATAAGGTTGATTCATTCATTTATTAGGTTTAGGTGTACATATTAAACATAAACATTTTTATGTTTAATATGTGCACGTATAAAATTTTAAATTAAAATGAATAAAATACAATTTTTCTTTTGCTTGGCGTGATATACAAATATTTATTTCTCTACAACGTTTATCTTATTAGAAATTCTCACCATCTGACATACAATCTGAAACCTCACTATAAATTCCAAGACCGCATCTTAATAAACTAAACAATTTTATCACATCAACACTTCCTGCTACTCATAGTTTATTAACTGTCACCCTTCTAACCAGCAGTCCCAAATATAAATGTAATGGTGAAAACTTTTAATAAATTTCACCCGAATGCTTATGATTCGCTGTCAGGGATCTCTGAATCAAGTTATGAAACCAACAGGGACATGTTAATTAAGCCAATTCCGTGAAAAGCATACGGTTTCGTTCAACCAGATGCCCTATACCTAAAAATATACTTCCTTTTCCGCGCCCGCTCATAACTATGAAATGTTACACAGACTGGTCTCTTTATAACAGGCTATCGGCGTAACCCTTACCTACCAACTTACGTTGAGCCACCGTACCTTGCGAACGCGAGGGTACTTTACGACCCGAAAGCAAAGATAAGAAATATAAGGGTTCTCTTTTTGGTGGTCACGTTAAAAAGATTCGAGAGATACTAAAATCGGGCACCGTGACCATCTGGGTCGTATCATACCGCCTAAATATAGATGAGGGCCTACAATTTTATGATACTTATGTAACTCCGTTGAAGTTCCATATCTTGCGTTCCTTGTCGCTAAATTAGACGGTTTCTCATTGTTGTAATTTCTTTGGACGAATGTAAGCACGCTTCATTTGGCGCGTTTCCACCACAACGAGCTAAATTAATATTGTGCGCTCCATTTGAGCATCTTGTAATTCTGTTTGGTCTGTTGTACCAATTTATAAGGAATGTTGCTTGAGAAATTGTACGTACTCCATTATATCAAATAAAACCAGCAATATTCTCATGAAAACCATACTTGGTCTAATTTCATTGAAATTATAACAAAAGAGGTTCAAAGCCTGTATAAATGAAATGTGGTGTTTTTGTTGTTGGTGGTATGGTGTACGGGTATTCCTGTTTACATACTCTCCAAAAATATATAATTCTGTTAGTTATTACTTTTAAAATCATTCGCATCAAACCGATGTATGAGAAGTTATATAATGTTCTCGTACGTTTAAAAAACTACACGCAAGGGGCCGAATATAATACACTAAAATGATCAGTCAGTATTTTGTTTATAATGGCAATAAATCATTTCCATGGCCCCCGTTGACTTGTTTTCAATTTCCTATTCTGTTTATCGAACATTTTGATAAATAGCCCACGGCCCCAAGTGTGTTTGGTTAAACTCAACAATTTCTTCCTTCCCGCAAACGCTTTCTCTTTTCACGCTAAATAAATTTGCAATCTCTGACATATTTCCCTATAAATTGTTTTTGTTTATCTTGAATGGCAGATTGATCGCTGTTTATTGGATATCATCTTTCAGCTTTCAACAATCCGATCATATCTCATATCGTCCATTTAACTTGATTGGATTTGCAAATGTTTTTATAGGCAATGGAATGGATATTGAGCACTCCGGTTATCAAATATCGTCCAATTTATTTGAATTGAATTTTCCTTCAATCTTTCATATCATGAGTTACTAGAGTGAACACTAGTTCATTTTAATTTTCATTAAGTTTTTGTTTGAAGCAATCATTTAATCATTCTCGACGTTTTTATAAATAAGATAGAACAAGTCAGCAAAATCCTGTGATTTTCTTCTGTAAGAGATCCACAATCCCAATCCACTTAAATGTATGTCAGTAACGAAGCCTAATAAAACTGAGCGGTCTAATGAAAAACATCAGATCAATACATATCATTGATCCACTGAATCCATTTAGGTTACTCATGCGTATTCCGACTAATTCACTCCATGCTCTGGAAGCATCAGTAAATTACCCACATGAAAGGTGAACGTTGAATGCGAAGAACGTCGGGAAAGGCCATTCATTTACAAGGCCCGCTCGGCTTCATTAGCCTAATTGCCACACACAAAGGGGAAATGGTGAAATTTTATAGCCGCTTTTCATCTTTTGTTGCCTAAACATCCAAATAGTGTAGATGAGAACGAGAATTTTGATACCATTATGAGGATCGCTCGAGTTTTCCTCGCGTTTGAGGGTTGGTTATGCGATGTTTATGGCAGTTTAAATGGGTCGGGTTACAATTATAGCCATGTTAGTTTTGTTTATGTAGTTGCTTAAACATTTTAGCTCAACGATTCGCTATTAGATGCTTTATTTAAGTTACTTATGAAATCAAAGTTACGTAACTTAATATTTTATTTAAATTAACTCGTAAAAAGCTTGATGAAATATGAAATATGAAATATACTCTATGAAATATCTAATGACAACTTGTTACTTCAGCAAGTAGTTATAAAGTTAAAAAATGATTTTAGTAGGAGATGTAATATCAAAACCTTGTTTATTTTTTCTAACACTATTGTCTTGACTAATATCTATGTTGGAAATTAATGAGTTTATTCAACGAATACTTTTCTACAATTTCACATTACAAGTCACATCAATGTCCGTTGCAATCCAAATTCAATTTGAGCCATCAATTTTCCGCTAAAACTTTTCGTCGCAAAATAAACAGACAAGGGCTTACAGACGATGCAGTTCTCATTACTGGAGGTGGGTCCCGTACATGATTTGTTGTGATATTGCAAAGAGAGAGCGCAGCGGGTGATCGCAAACTGCATTCACATATCCCTATATCCGTACACGCAGTAATAACCATTAGGGCTAAGGGAATTATGACCAGAATCCCGTGTAATATTCAATCGGGGACTTTAATTCTAAAGGCCTCCTACCACGTTATGGGCAAGCGACAAGGGTCTGTAAACGATTGGATTCAGTATCTCCAATCTCACGGCGCTGGATATACGACTGGCACTGACAAATGTTTACACAGTGTACAAATTTTAACATTAACCCTCCACGGACAGCGGGGTGCATCAGACCCCAACCGATTCATTCTTCACTTAGCTTTTTATTGTAAGTTAAGTTTGCATTAAATAAACTGCGTCGCGCGTATCAAATTGTTTTGTGTTTACGTTCAAGTTTTACTAAGTTTAATGTCGATTGTAATAGCAAAATGTTAAAGCAAATGTGTTAACAAAATTAAAAATACATGTACTAGAAATACTGAAAACGGGAAGCGGCCGAAATATTTTAAATGTATTTCTAATTATTTACACTGCGTATTCCTTCGCTAATAATTGTTTCCCATAAGAATATTTTTTTATTTTATGTAAATAATGGAATATGGGAAATTCTTTTACGTTAAATATATTACAAGTCGATACTATTTATGTGTTAGAATAATTTATCATGACCATAAATACACTGTAAGTCTGTCAAAAACGTATTTATGAAGGTAAGCATTTGATGGGTTAATCCGATAAGCACGTATCACACGCAAATTAATTCCGGTGACGTTAAGGTTTTACGAGGTTTTAGTTAACAGCTCCGTACCGAAACCGAGTAGCGGATGTTAAGTGATTTATAGTTTTTCAAACATTAACCGCCCATTAAATTCATGGGACTTGAAACTTGTTTATATTGGAGATTTATCGATATGGCATATTTTACGGCGTTACTACGCTAAGCTCATTCGATGGGAAGTAATGGCTTGTACCGAGGTTTTGATTGGCTTTTACTGTTTTGGGAGTTAAAGGCTTGTCGTCTTCTTAAGTCTTGACTACATGTCATTTTCACTTTTTATATTAAATTTCTATAATTTTCTTATGTTAATATAAGATATTCGCTTAAATATAACTCCTTAAAAATATAATACATTTCTTTAGCATGTGCTCCCCTAACAAAATCATACCTGTGTTCACGAAAACTGCTTTATCCATATACTCAAGCACAATACTTAACCTTAAATCTCTCAATATATGCCGTTCACGTTACTTCCTTCCGATCGGTTTTGTTCAACATCAAAAGCCCTAGCTTCAGTTTAGTACGAAGTTAATCTGGAACTAAATCCAGGTCAAACGTGTCCTGCTTTCCGTAGTGTGGGCACAGTCTAGTCTGTATTGTTTACTGAAGTTGTTTCTTTGACACTAAACTCTTTTTAAACTCAGGAATAAGTATGTCCGGTAAAAATGTTTATGGCTGGAAGTCCTGCTTTCAGAATTTAGGTGTCTTTTATTTGGATGTCTCTTTAAAACTGAAAAAGCGTCTTTTTTATTGTGTAAAGGCAGCAAACGAGCATGTAGTCCACCTGATGGTAAGTGGCCACTGCCGCCCATGGACATCA
>DWNR01000833.1:0-17431 GCA_018250455.1 Polygonus leo | reverse complement strand
TCAGAACCGTGCCATTTGGCACTCGATACTCTCTGCCTACCCCGTTAGGGATTTGGCGTAAAGATGTGTTTGTGTGTGTGTGAGTTATACTAACACCCGAAACGAACGTAGCTAAGGTAACCGAAAGTAACTGAGGACAGCAGGGCATCTATGATAAACCCTTCATATTTTCTTCGAGATGTCCACGAAGAGCAGTATGCCAGTTTGCTACCCTTAAATTAACATACATACCTTAAATTAAAAAAAACAAAATCATCTGCATCGCTCACCATGGCGGTGTCCTGCTCGCGGTTGATGATGGCGTGGCGGTCGACGCCGTGCAGGCGCGGCCGCCGCGCCTCGCGCGCCTCGCGCCCGCCGCAGCCGCCGCGCATCGACGTGCCGTCGCTGCAACGTTCAACATTACATTTACATTTCTATTTTATTAACTCTATATCATTTTCTTTTTTTTTTACTTTATCTTTGTTTTTTTTAATTTGATTTTTTTCTTTCTTTTGTATATGATTTTTTTTGTAATAGGTTTAGTGAGTTATTTTTTGTTTGCTAGCAGGCTTAGGTAGCCTGCTTTTCAAAAATCTCAAGAATGGTCCCATATATAGAGGCCAATATTTTCTTGTCATAATTGGATCAAGTAAAATTGATTAAGTAGTTTCCGAGTTCAGCATGAAAACTGTGTGACACAAAATTTTCATAAAATCAAATTTCTAATCTATTTGAAAATTATATTTTCGAATAAAAATAATATTTTAATAGTACAAATTACACCTAATAAATTGCGTTTATTCAAGTGTCGGTACTTTTAATTGACATAATGAATGTATTGATGATGAATGTGCTATTAGTAATATTGTTTAAAAGGAAGCGAGGGGTACAGCCTAGGGCAACTAAAAATGAAAATAAAACTATAAATGCTCTATTATTCTATACTCACATATTACAGCTACGGGACAACTAAGGATTACTATTATAAAACATAAAATGTAATAAACAAGTGAAAAATATACCTACCTGTTTCTGTGACTGTATAACTAATACTAATCATTATTTATTTGAGTGTATATATTGATTGTTGCACATCACACAGGCTGTTGAAAGCTTATCTACGAGTATAACTGACTTTCAACAATGTCCCATTACTTTGAATGTTTTGAATAGTGTTGTAGGGCGTAAATACTTACATACAGCGCTTTGATGGATCTCATATACATATTGCTCATAACTCATCTTTGACTGACTTCAAGAAGAATTTAGCTACATCATGAAGAAGACGCTAGTCAATGTTGTTGTATCTGTCAAAAGCCATAATGATATACCTAGTTTTTGAGACCTTTGACCTTCAATGAAGATGCATAAGATATCGAAGTTGTTGATAAATCAATGTGTAAAATAAAATCCGATCTTATTATTTATCGTCAACTACAGTCAACTGTAGCGTACATTAATATCGAAGGAGTCTCTTCATACTTTAGAGAATTTTAAATAATAATAAATCATTTCTCACAATAGGTGGTTCAAACACACTATTTCACCCAGGATGGACCCAAATCCATATACATCCGGAACCATCCAGGCCGAGTCTGAACACCCTGAATGACTTCCTCGGCATCTGTGGTTCCAAGTCATCAGCGTGTACTCACAGCGAGCTGCCGGAGAGCGAGACGGCGTCGCTGTCGGTGCGGCCGCTGCTGAGGCTGGCGCGCTCCGAGTCCTGCCGCGACGGGGGGCGGCCCCCGCCGTACGTCACGTGCGCGCTGTACACCGACCGCTTGCGGTGCCTGCTGCCGCACGTGCACGGAACGCGGGGAGGGGAGGGGGGGAGCGGGGAGGGGGAGCGCGACGGAGAGAAGACGCGAGGGGAGAACGGCGGAGTGGACGCGAGGGCGGCGCGATGGTACAAGTAATATACGTGAGTTCGTCGCGGAAGAAGAGGTTAGTTTACGGAGAGTGGATGTATAGATTAGACGCGAGTTAAAATAAAGATGTGAAGAAATGGTACCGCGGACGAGTCGATAAAGTACGTAATTTAATTACGTAAAATTGAAACGCGAAGTGAACCCAGTGTTGTACGTACACGCGGCAAATTCGTATAGCATATGGATAGGTATAATGTAGACATTACAGAGTATAGTAGAGTAAGTGGTAAAGTAATCGAGTAATAGTCATGTTTTGTAGTTCGTTAACGGGTTTATAAAGAAATAAATGAAACGTAAAAAAACAATAGCAAGTAAAATAAAAAATATAAGAAATAAAAAGTAACGGCAATAGAAAAAAAGGATAAGGCAGGAAAGGTGGTTTAATAATTGAGGTGGTATTTGTGTATGGCGTGTATATTGCGTCGAGCAGCATGCAGGCGCGGGGCACACACATGGGGGCAAACAATACACGGAACATAAGTCAAGCTGCTAGGGAGAAACATATTAAAATTAAAATAAAATGAGGCATTACGCTCAGGGTAGGCTTCATGCACTGCGGGATCACTCGTTAAAAAAAAGTTAAATGCAATCTATGGATGGGGTCACACAATGATGGTACATGTACTGATAAGTCAGTATTGTAATGTGATTTTATGTGGGGTAACTTACTTCTACTTAACTATAGTCTATACTTATTTCTACTTAAATCTTAAACTACATCATCATCAGTCAAGTCAAGAACTAATACTGGGTAATTGGTACACATTTTAATACATTTAAATACAGAATTAGGACATCAAAAGTTTAGAAACTAAACGATATACCGCAAAAATAATAAGCTCATGAACTTGAACTTGACTGGTAATGTTTATTACTAATTTACACTATTCTAGGCTAGTAAGAAGAAAAATAGCGATTTGAGAGTATTTTAAATTGAATAGATCCACCATACAACCACAAGATAATAAAATATCATTTCTTTTATTTGTATTTAATTTATCTGCTATGCATATTATTCTTCTTAGTTATAAACAATTGAATCATAGTTTGCCATCTACCCAAATATTTATCTTTGATATGGCAAGTAATAAAATTAATGAATGTTTTGTGTATTCTTTAAAATATAATTTTTATATTAATAATTGCAATTTAAAATATCAGTGTATTTAAATATACTCCTAATCGCAACTTACTCAATATTAAAGCGATATTAATTAATTGACACAATAACAATTAAATGCTTGTAATAACTAATATATTGAGACCTTCTTGTGTCTTGAGTATTTTTTCTTGAGGGAAATCAAAATAATTTGTAAATAGACTTGTTGGACAAACAACGAGAACTGATATTGTTAAATCATAAAATTGATATTGTGTTCACCAATAAATGGAATGAGTTTCATAGATTAAAATGGATCTTGAGTTTCTATACAATGTGTACAAAAATAAATAATTTACAAAATTTACACTGTAATAATAAGTTGTGATTCATTTAAAAATAGAGAGATATATAAACGAACAATTTATTCTTACTAGTGTTCTAAACAGAATAATTTTACAGTTCGGAATTTACTAAATTCCGGTTGAGCGAATACTTTTTAAAACCTCATTACAAGCTCAAGACCCATCAATATAGAGATTGCTACTGTCCTACTACTAGTGTCCTACTATATCGTATTGCGATACAAGTAACGAGTACTAGCTCGCTACTGTGCTAATGTAGTGCTATAGTGTAATTCATAATTAGATGTCTAAAACGAAACATTTTATTTTTTACATTATTTCCATTTTCCTACAAAAGTTCTTAAATTTATCCCGATGGTGTTACCATTACCAAATCTGAATTTGCACCATACCAAATATTAAAAATATTGTTTTAATTTTACTAGTGTATGAAACGAAATTAAGTCAAAATATGTTACGTATTGCAAAATTTAAATTCATCTTAACTTATTTAATTTAATATTTTAATATAGTCTCATTAGATTTTTATTGTCAAAAATAGGAATCTACCATTAGTAATCTATGTAGTATCAGTAGTAGTACCATTACAAATCTACCATTAGTGGACACCTAATTATGAGTCAGACTATAGCTCGCTACTACGCTGTTGTAGTGCCAGTGTCGTATATGCAATGAGTCGTGCAAGCATGGGTACTGACGGCGCGGCGTCGATGTGCAGACGGCGCGACTGCGTGGCGAGCAGCGCGCCGTGCGTGAGGCGCGCGGGCGCGGCGCCGCCCAGCTCCTGCCCCTCGTGCAGCGTGGCCAGCGCGCCCGCGCCGCCCGCGCACCCGCCCAGCGACATCTGCGCACACGTACGTCATTATTAATTATGCAATGACAAATAATGGACTGAACAACACATATATTTATATATATATATATATATATATATACTACATCCGTCTGTATCACATCGCAGACCTATCGAAATATTGCGTATAACAACCAAAATAAGGAAAAACAAACGGGGTGAGCTAAATAAAACCGTTTAAAAAAATGCAAGATATTTATTATAATCTAAATCAAAAAATATATTTGATTTAGATTATTGAAAGTTTAGAACTCTTTTTGAACGTCAAGAAAGCTACTGCAAGCTAGAGAATCTTCTCTATGGAGAAGAAGCGGCAAGATACTCCATAGATGTATGTATGCATCATTTTAATAGTTTGCATTACAAAATGAAACTTATACTATATATTGAATTATTATAGAGCCAGTCACATCGAACCAAACATCATTTATTTTAGACTTTTTTTAACTAGATCCATTTTTATTATTTTTTATTGGTATACCTGTAATGTTGTTTAGTATTTATTGTAGAAGCGTAGACCAGAAGAAAAAAAATAAACTGCATTGCGAAGTACGACACGTACGCCTCCGAGCGCAGGAACGCCTGGTACGTCGTCTCCGTGATCGCCAGCGTCACCTGGCACAAACATAAAAAAAAATTACAAGTTATAATCAATTGTATTCCAAGTTGAGAATGTCGATATCTATTATTGATAAACTCCGGATATGAATCTGATAAACAAACGGTTAAAAATTTATTGTTTGTCTAGTATGGTACCCACAATACAGGGTGCCATGGCACCTATTGTGAACTATAAGTGTAAAAAGTATTGTTTATTGTGATGAAATTTTTCTTATCACAAAACCTTCAAGATCACTAATCTATTTATAACCCAGCTTTAAAAAAAATAACCTAGAATAATGTGACAACACCCTTGCAAAAAGTATTCATAGATCTAAACAATCTTCTTCTTTCAAATAGTCTAATAAGAAAAGTGCACAAACCTCCTGCTCCATGCGGTCGAAGATGGTCTTCTCGATGTTGGCGCCGTCCTTGAGGCATTGCTTCACGTGCTGCTTCAGCTCCTCGGGCATCGCTAGCTGCGACTTGCGCAGGAATCTGTAATATGAATCATTTTTTTTAATCTATTAACCCGTCAAATATATTATTGGTTAAAGATATAACGCCTGTCCAGTGTAAAATATGTCGGCAGCTCACACCTATTAGTATTATTTTTTTAACGCTTCTTTTATCACTTCACTGCTTCGACCTCTAATTAGTTACAAAAAAAAGGTCACTAATATGTTACATATAAGAATCAAAACACTAACTTGTATATAGCGGAGACGACCTGGCGTATCTTGGCCGGCTCGGACTCCTGGCGCAGGCCCTGCACCGCGAAGTAGAAGTTGAGCCGGTCCACGTGCAGCCCGCCCGCGCCGCTGACGAACTTGCGGAACAGGCGCACGCCCTCCGCGTCCTGAGTAAAATATATATGTATATATATGATGAGTAATGAGCAGGTTGGAAAATTAAAAGCCAGTTTTTCTAAATTAAATTCCATAGAATTCTTTCTGAAAAGCAAGTATTTAATTGTGAAACGTCAAAAGGTTCATTTTGAAGAAGCTGTAAGCAAAAAAACGAATAATTCCAAAATAAGGTCTAAGAGGTATTTCTTTATATTTCTATAGGGACCGACAAATTGATTTCGTAGATAATAAATATTCTTAAATGTGCATCGAGTAAATTCATCATGTCAAGTTGTGATAATTTTTAATCAAATTATATTAGTGGACATACCTAATTATTTTTATCTTAGTCTTAGTCATGGAATAGAAAATAACAAGAAAATTAACGAAAACACTGTAATAACGACGAATGCAATTATGATAATGTGACTGTGATGATAAAAGTAATGATGTCGATGACGATGTTAATATAAGTTACCTCGAGCAGATGGTGCAGCGTGCGCGCCCAGCGCATGTAGGGCGGGCTGGCGGGCGAGCGCGCCGAGCTGCCCGACGAGCCCTCCGTCTCCGAACGCCATGCCGACGACCTGGTGCAGGTGGCATTGCTTGGTCAACAGTTTGGTTTTGACGCTTGTGCTCATGGGGATATTGTGTTATGTTTGTTTTAGCGTTCGGTTTTATTGGCGATAATTATATTTGATTTTTTTAAATAATTACTGATATATTTAAATGACTATTTTATTAACGAGTGGACAAACTAATAATGTTGTATAAATCATGAAATTAAACTTTAAATATACTTGGGTACATACATATTTAAAGTTTAATTTTATGATTTAGAGTAGCATTTCAAATCGATTAACACGAAATTACAGAAAATGAACGTTTCTAAAATTAAATTAGGTAATTTTGTATAAAATCGCAGTTATTAACATTACAGTCCAACGTTTTTTTTAACTTTCCATAGCACGGTAATGTCATAGAAAAGAATATTCGCTAATAAAAAAATACCTACACGTTTTTTTGACTAAAATAAAACTTTCACCGATTATCTAAAGTAACAATCAAAGAAGAAAAGCCTTATGTCGATATTGTGAAACAGACAAATATTGTGAAACAGACAAATTATAGATGCCAATACTGACTTGGAGAGATGTGGATGTGCGAACACATGTCGGCTCGACTGAGACTTGCTCTTCTCCTCTCCCGGGGCTGGCGGCAGCGACGACCTGTCGGCAAGCTTGTGCTCCCAACCTGATAAACATAATGAATAAATAATATACTGTTTACCAGATGTACACGACTTATTTTTAGTATTTAAGTAATTTCTTAATAAGGAATCCCTTAATTGCAAATATTCCGATATTCAGTTGATTCCTGTAGTATTTTAAAATAATCTATCAAAAAAAAAACCTGTCTTTCTAAATGTTTCGTAGATTTGAAAAAAATGCCTAAAATCTTTTAGATATTTTTTCAAGTTATTTCGAAGTGGTGTACTAATAGGAATATTATAATATTTATCATAATAACATAACGAAAATATGCTGACTAATGCGGTATATATCGTAGTTATATAGTTTATATAAGTTAACTTGAAAAAAATAATTTATAGAATCGTATTATAACATAGTAGAACACTTTATTAAAGTTTGCTTTATTCTATTAAGAATTATCAGCACTCATCGCTTTATTATATTCATATCGCGTTAAAAAAAATGGTCGAATTCAATGTAAAGGGGAATCAATCCCGTACACCCTCAATCAATTCATAAAATAAACAAAATATAGACTATTTTATAAATATATTATACACTCACCTTGCGGGTGGCCGCCTATAGGAGTGTGGCTCATGGCGCACAGGCCCTGCTCCCACCCGCGCGCTGCATGGCGAGACACCACCTGCACCAAGACATTTCATTTTTATATTTACCTTATAATCACTTCAAGGGCTCAAAGGTAAAATTATCACAAATCAATATCTGTTAATATCACCTAAATGAGAAAATTTATGATCAGTTACAGTTGTATATCAAAGCCTTAAAACAATAGTTATACAAAAAGACAACCACAGCTTCTAACTGCAATATAAAATGGGTGTGGCACAGGCCTTAATATATTATAGAGAAGAAAAAGATTATTATATAGAATCATTATATTATACCCATTCATGATAAAGTCATTATGAAAACAAAATACAAATGAAATAATCCCAATAAAGAAGACGTATAACAGAAGTGGTGCGTTGATTCTAATAAAAGAATACTTAAAACTTAAATAACTGATTACACCATACTACTGAAAAGCCACATACAGTTTTTTTTACGTTACCTTGACTTTAGTACGCATTAGCCCACAAAGACGTATTATACAACACAAAAGAATGCAACTGATCACCCTTAGAACCATAAACAGAAACCAAATAGTACACTCCGTCCGCTCCATGTTTGATGCGCACCAGAAAAGTATAGCAAGCCACCAAAAAAATCAATATAGCAAAAATAAGGATCACATACAGCATTACATTTGATTCTGTGGGTTAGAAAGAGAGAGCAGACAAAAAATGAGGCAGCGGCTCCAAAGTCAAGAGTCTCCATCGATCGGCGTCGGATGAAAATATCACAACTCAATAGACGCAGCACACAAATTGATTCCACAGTATTAATATCCCATATTAATCCATTACAGGGGCTCAACATAATGAAGAATCATATTTCATATTGCTCCCCACATTATATTCTTGATATTTATACTCCGGACAAAAACTCAAACTATTAAGCAAATATACTTATAAAACTCCACAAAAACTGCACCTTTTCTATTCATAATAGGCTCATGTCATAACTGATCATATCATAACTTTATGGTTCAATAAACAACATGTGAAAAAAATCATAAAGAAAAAATTATGAAAGACCTTACCAGATGCATTGTGTTGAACAAACAATACACTCAAAGGTAATACACCGTTTAATGGAATCAGTAGTGAATATTACAATAATATTTGTTATTACAATTTTTTACTATGAAATTAATATTGAGACGGGCACGGCTGCACAACTCAATGTCAGTTGTACGAGTGAAGGAGCCGGAGTTAGACCCTGAGCGTAACACAATGGTGTCCGATGGAACACGATTACAACCCCTATATTGTGCGGTGCTTGTATTTATGATAGGGTTCATAAGTATGAAATCAATAACTTGGGTAGGCAGTTGGCAGTCTCAAGAGGTAAAGCAGAAATGAATAATTTTCCCTGGTAGAACTTATTGTCTGTACGTTATTAATCATATTTTATGCAAGTTTCATATTATAATATGTATATTTTTTATAACATTATCTTTGTAAATTGTAATAGGTCCATAACAATCTAAAATTGAAAATATAAAAAGTTTTAATTTTCAAAAAAAATTACATAACCGGTTACACATTTACAATGTAAGCAGATAGAACACACATAGAAACTTACATAGCATTCAAACTTTGGGCAGTTTTCGCGGCAAATCAAACACTTCGATTGAACGTGACGTTTAAAAACACAGGAAACGTGTTGTAAACAATGACAAAGGCCGTCTAACGTCCGGCAAGCGAGTATTTAGGCGTGACTTTTTACTTTAATATTTAATTACAACGCGACGCCCAGCCTCACGTTACAGAGAAGCGGTCGAGACGGCTCCGGAGATGTAAACACTGAAACCGTACTCCGAAACCCGGAAGGATCGTATTTATGGAACATTAATGAGTGAAACACTATACAATAATTGGTATACTCACTTGTTACTGAAATTCGGTGAGCCGTGGTCGAATAGATATGGGAGACGTGGGACGTGAAAAGTTTCTCGCAAATAAATAATAGATTAGCTTGGATCGGATAGGTTTTGTATACAACAGCGACAACGACAGCGTTTGACATTTCGGACTTGACATTTGCGGACAGCGTGTTGACAAATGACAAACCGCGGCTCTCCCGTAGCGCCATCTAGCGAACCATTGAGCTAGGTCAGCTAGCGTTCGCAAGTGTGAACTGATTTGCATAGTATGCGCCAGATGACGGCACCAGTTAAGAAATAGCAACGAAAATACGGCGGGAAAACACAATTCGCGTAATAACGGACTTGCTTTTCTCAAAGTTAATTTCCTTACATAAAATATAGGTGAATGATTTGATTGGTATTAAGTTAGAAAATAATTTGTTTTAGTAGTAAAAGTAGTCCAAAAAATATTTTACCTGTGTAGCAGCTTATTGCCGCTGCATATTTGTGCCCGCCGTATCACTTTCTTTTGATAATATCTGAAACAATAAATACATTACTGAATTAAGTATTTTAATAATAATTATTTAAATAATTATATTAAATTATATTTTAAGTAACATATTTATATCATTGGATTTATAAACAGAACTTTTATAAGACATAATTTATCTATTTACTATACCAAATAAAAAGGTAAAAAACTATTTTTCAAAATACTTGTTTTACCTTTATATTCATCTTTATTCCACTTGAAGTATTTAGGTAGGTACTTAATTTTATGATTAATATTAATAATTATACAAACATCCTGAAATACATTTCTGCCTTACGTCTCTAACCTCCCTTTTTAAACGGTTTTTTCACTCCTTGTCAATAGACCTAAATATTTTCAAACCTTAATACAACTTGTATTATTGTCTATTTATTCGCACTCGGCCAGCGTGCCTGATCCTCCGGTGGCCTGAAACCCTAAATCTGTCTTTTTCTACGGATCGGTATAAAAAGTAATGAGATGATGCACAATTCCATGATATCGATACTTCGACGCACTTCAAAAATGTAACATGAATACAGTAAACAGTTTTAATTACAATTAAATAGCAACATTTCGTAATTAGCCGTCTGTTCAATCAGCACGCGAGTAATAAAGGCAAGGTACCAACCCACGTACGTACTAAATTTTCTAGGAATGCCCGATATTGAGGCGTAGACACTCCATAAACGAGCCGTTCACCCCAACAAGACGAATTAACCCGAGGAATCCATTTTGAATCATCCATACAATCGAAGTCAATACACGTCAAAGACGTTGTCTATATTGTCTAACAGCGAGTTTGATCAAAGGTATTAAATTAAGCATGGCCCCAACGAATGTGATACACGATAGCTGTTATGTATACGATACGCAAATACTTGAAATTCATCTCTCAAAACTCAGTTTAATAAATCAAAGTAAAAATTGTACATCAGCACAACGAAAAGTAATGTTATAAATAACGATATAATCATCTATATATATAAAAGGCAAAACTGATTAACTGACTGACATATCAACGCACAGCCGAAACTACTGTACCTAGAAACTTGAATTTTGGTACAGGGGTTCCATGCATTATCTAAGTGAGCACTAAGAAAGGATTTTTCGAATTTCTACCCCTAAGGGGTTTTCGACTTCTACGCGGACGAAGTCGCGAGCAAAAGCTAGTATAATATAAGTTTATATGAGGAGAGTTATGAAAGTGGAAGATGTGTGTGCGTATTTATTGAAACCGTGTCATGATCTACAGACATTACAGGAGTTAAAACAAACAATTCTTTGGTCAAACTCAGGTGGGGTTCAATCTTACCTGGGGATGATTATATTTTGTACAAATTTTCATAGGCAATAGTGGCAGGCTTACCACCAGTTAAACTACAAGGGAACACGTGGTCTGCGTTTGCTTTTTTATCGAATGAAAGTAGCATACGAGCATGCAGTCCTCCTGATGGTAAGTGGTTACTGCCACCCATGGACATTAGTAATCATTCCCAAGTACGTATAAATTGTACCTGAGGTTGACCAGAGATGCGTTGCTACCCCTGATGAGTAAGATGTTCGCCTCGTTCGTAAGTGTAGCCGGTAACCACGCCTCTCCGATCCGAAACACAAGAATTGCTTCACGGAGGACTATGAAGGTGGTGGTGATCGGTGGTACCTCCCCGGTCGAACAACACGAGTTCTACCTTCTGCTATTTCAATCTCACAAAAAGTTGCAACTTCGACAGGCAACGATTAATTGATGATGAAATAATTCACATGATTGAAACGTATTATTCGGGAGCACGCACTAAGCGCCTCTTTGATGTGCACAAACTTTCCGTTTTCCTCCGATTGCCGTAATGGAACCGCGAGTTATTACACTAATTGAATTTTCCAAATCCATCCCGTAGGTATAACAGCTTATAGACAACAATTCCGTTGAAAGGACTGCATAATGGACAAAGCGGATTAAAAATAATTGATTAATAACACTGATCATGTAGGTACGTATATGCGGTGAAAATCTTATTAATAAATATTATATATGGGTAAGTTTGTACGTTTGTCACTCAATTATGCAAAATCGGTTAAACAATAAGTTCGTAAAAACACATACTATCTTTTACACAGTGGAGTAATTCATAAGATGCTTTTTATCCCAGTTGGATACATTTTATAGCGGTAGAATACATTACACTGTCATTCATATACATGGAAAACTAACTTTTGCCAGCCTTTGTCGTGTAATTTGTCGTCTTTCAGTCGAAGTCTATATTCCATCTTGTTCTACGTCTGTACCCGTTTTAGCCCAGAAAATATTAATCTTCTGATCGATGATCATACCTATTCAAATGAATCTTAAAAACGATTATCCTTATCTTATAATTGCTCACAATTGTAAGAGCAAATCAATCAGGTAGAATAACTGCTCTTGGAGAGCACCAAACCATTACGGCAAGAGTTGGTAGTAAATCCACCAGTTCGAGAATACAGAACACTCTACCTTGTACCACATAGTTCTGAGACCGCGTGATGCATATTTATTCGAAAAAAGCGTTTATAATTAAAAAATTACTAGCTTCTGCCCGCGGCTTCGCACGCGGTACACCATAAATATGTCATATATTTAAAAATATATATATTAAAACACAACAATAACATACAACGTATGTCGTAGTTAACGCACGTTTTTCATTTCTTGTATTTTATACAACCACCAGAGAGCGGCGCTACCTCTGATCGGCCAGTAACTTTTTTTCACTCCCTAAAATTAATTTTATTATTTGTTAAGTTGTAACAATTTAGAAAATTGCAATCAAGAATTCAGAAGAGCTCTTCAAAATGAGACCATAAACAATTTTTACGTGCAGCTATCGTCCTATTATCACTGGAACTAAAATCGGCTTACTGTCTATTAATGTATAAGATGTTCATCATATCGATAGTAGGGATTCGGAGTAACGAAAATTACTAACTACTATACTAACTAAAATACTTTACTAATAAAAATAAATGGTTTACGAATGAAAAATATTTGTCTACTTATTAATAAGATAGATTTCCAAATCGTGTATGAAGTGTTCTTCAATTACTTTTACTGATTCAGTGCTAATTGACGCCGCTGCACAGAATTTCATGTTACGAATTTAAGAAATTTTTCAAGCAGTGATAGACTTTTGGTTGACAATCACATCACGCGCGAGGTGTAAGGATATTATGTCAGGGTAGCACCTAATTTTCAAATTATCAATGATTTGTGAAGTCCATCATTTCACAATTGACCAGCACAGTGGAATAAAATTCTACTCATTGCGAGAGAAAACCCGTACCCAGCGAGACAATAATGGGTGGTAATCAAGTAACTTTTAAAACGCAGATTTTTTAAATTGTTATTGTACTAGTTTATAGTTTGCTGATCCCAACAAACGAGCCTGAAGTTTATCTAATCCAAACAAGATTGAAGATAGATTCACATGAGGTCGAAAACAAAAGTGTTGGGCTACTACAGAGGATTATGATGTCCGTCTCGTCTATATGTAAGGCCGACAACATATATATAATGCAATTGATCTGTATGGAATTAAAACCGAGTGTTTTACTGATACTGATATAAATGAAAAGGGTCATATTACAATTAGTTATTATATGCGATAACCATTGTGTAGTTCCATTACCAACCCGCATACAAACCGAAGGCCAATCAATTACTTAGTTTGATTCAACAACGTACCTACTCGATGATGAAGCCGATAAAGTATCAACGTTAATCGTTGCTAAGTAGCCAACTGGTTACAAGTACGTAACGTAGGCAATTTCACTCCGATAAGGTAACCGCTACAAGAGATCAAAATGATAAGGGTTGTTCAGTTGGGAGCCGTCGTCAAAAGGAGGCGACCACTTTGATCGGACTCCTCCGAAATACCTTCGCAACGTACTAATCAATCGTACGTATATCCGATCGGAAAAGGCATTAAGGCAATAGTTGGAGGTTGTGGTGAACTGTTTGCGAGAGGGGCGCGGGTGGGGGCGCGGGGGCGTTCTCGCCGTACATCAAAGGAAAGCCGAGACAAAGCTCGAGGAGCCTTTTAACTTTATTTAGCGGAGTGGTAAGTTTAGCCGGTCGCGAATCGCTCAGGTTAAAGAGTAACACACTCACTTTGAGCTAGGGCTCAGGGGGACAGGGCTGCCGCCCAACCACCCGCCTTTTGAAACGCAAACGTTCACCGAAAAACTCTACTCTCGAGTGGACGGTGGTGTTGGTTTATCGTTTGTTTACCTTCAAGATTCACGGCTCGTCAACCGTGTGTAAACACGTTGCGGCGGACTAGGTCGTTGTACTATTAAAGCATATATCGTCTTAAATCACCTGAATTTTAATATTTCTATTGCTATACTAATTTTAACGCCTTTGGTGGCACTAAGTTCTTCCTGTTTTAGTTTAATCAAACTGCAGTGTGACATATATTTTGGTGTGAAGGTGTGTCATCTTAGTCGATAGATGAAGCAACGCGCCAGTTAAATTATCACAAGCCTATCTTAAGATTATGGAGTTGATTGCAAACAGTGAGAGCCCTAGAGTGAGGGTTTGTGCATGCTCTTTAGCTACTTCTCTTAATTCACAAACTAAATGGCTCTTTATGCTATCGATGAATCAATAAAACTTATCGAATCACACAAAACTGTCCTACCAACACTAGAAACATTCGCAAAACTCGCGAATAGTCAACCCTGCGTGGGGAGGCATCAAACCGGCCCGCTAATGCCGTCCGCATCGCGCCGCGGCGGCTCTTTGTCGGCGTCCTTTGAGCGCCGCCGATACGCCGACGATGCCGCCGCTTTGGACAATAACTGTCCGCGATCGCCGGTGCACCGACACGCATATGCAGACGAGTCCGTGCACATGCACAGGTGTAGCTGTGTCATGTCATGGCATACATGCTATCATTCATATAACTCGTTTCGCATACCTATGCAGATATGTACATGCTCCGTCATCAATGTTTTATATACAGTAGATATGTCACTAACGCTCAAAAAGTTAAAAAACAAACGAATCCTATTCGGAGCAAAATGTATACGAATAGTAGTGACATGAGAACAAAAGAAATATAACAATTTGTTTACATTGTAAATGCAGTAATTGCTCATTAGGCTCGTTCGCGCCACACATTCGACACATATTTCAATCATTATATATTATAGAGGTAACATATCTATAGTATAAAATATCATAGGCATGCACGCTATTTATCATATTTGTCACTAATAATCGTACATAGGCGACGTGTGCTAATCTATCTATCTTGAAGTTACCTAATGTACTCCAATAATTAATTAAGTACCTCCTACATTAGCGAACACTCCACCGCGGGGAGAATACTTCAAAGGCTTTATACAGAAACAGTTTAACTAAATTAATTTTTGCAAACTCATTTTTCTAATTCTAATTTGAAGTATCATTTGTAATTTCTAATGCAAGTGATATTTCAGAAGACATTATCGGAATGTAACTCAAATATCAAATATAATTTCGTCCCGATTTAAAAAACTTAATTAAGTTTTCCGTTAATTTAATGTCAACGTCTATGTTACGTGCCCGTATTTTTATTTCAAAGACATATAAAATAAAGCAAAAATGCGGTGTTCATTACAAATTCGAGTAGCGACGGCTTTCCGGCGTCGAGCGCGAAAAACTGATTCGGACGGGCCGTTCGTTGGAAAAATGGTTCAAGAAAGGAATTTATATCTAGTTAGTCTAGTCTAGTACCTAAATCTGGTCATTAAATTGTGAGCGGGCATCCCGCGCTGATTACCATAAGCTGGCACAAAGGGCGGCGGCCGCCTTTGACGAATTAGCCCCACTAACATTACCTATGAGTCTGCGAGTATCCGGCGGGCGCAGGCTCTCTGTTTCACCACTTGTTTCCATGTTGCATATTGCCGATTTTTAACCCTTGTGGCTAAAGCACGCTTTGTCGGTAAAAGCTGAAAGTAAGCCGTGTGATCAAAGAGCCTTTGTCTTTGTACGGAGCTAGTATTTCCCGTGACCATGGGCGTACCCATGGTCTGGGCTAGGGGGGGGCAAATCAGATTTTTTTAAGCCGGGTCCAGTGCTCTTTTTTGTCAGACACACTTTATTTACCTACCACAGTATAAGTTTGCTTGCAGCGCTTGCATGCATATGCATAATGCATCGTACTATAAATAAAAAAAATTATCTACAACAGTAGATTTTTTTTTGCAATCTCCAGGGGGGGGCAGCTGCCCTCCCCTGCCCCCCCCTGGGTACGCCCATGCCCGTGACATTTAATCTAAATCTACATACATAATAATATCAAGAATTCGACTCGAGTTAAACACTCCGTGTGTTTAATTGCTTACAAATTACTCTACCTTCTTAGATACGATAATCCAAATCTATTTTCGTTGTCAATTGTATAATAAACTACAATACTATTATACTAATAAAACTGTAGTATCGATAATAATAAGATTGTATATAATTGTCAGCCGTATCTAACAGCGTAATAATTTTCCAATGCAAACAAGTGAACATTATGCTTTTAAGGTTGTTGGTAAATTTAATTTAATAGTACTTATCATAATAAAAATGTAATATAATTATATATCTTCAAACTATATTATTCATACCAATTCGCGAATAGAAATTGTACTAATTTCTGTACCTACCAAAAAGATAATTAATTCCTACAAATTCAAAGTTAACTTGTACGTGTCACGAGACATCAGCGGATAGATTCGGTGCGCGTAAATATAAGATCACAGGAACCGAAAGATTAAAAGAGAAAAACATTCCGTGGTACGCGTCCAAAATTTTCATAGTTGATGTTATCAATCGCGAAATGTTATTTTTAACCGAAACGTAGAGTTTCGTCAACAGTTTGAAGCATCATCGTTTTAGCAAACTCGACTTATGGTAGGGGCGACGAAATTGATTTCCCAGTGATCAAAAGAATCAAATTCTCAAAGGGAAGGTAATTTATTTGACCGAGGAGGCCGCAGACCGCCGACGTCAGTGTTTCAGTGTGGACGTAAATAAATACGGCGATAAAGGGATTCTTCTTGTGACAGGTGAATGACAAAATATCGTACATTAACGATATTTTATAAATGTCTGACCGCATATTTTCATGATTAATATTTTATAACTTTGTTTATTGATGGTATGAAAGTAGCAAACGAGCACAAAGTTCACTAGAAGGTACATGATCACAGCTTCGTGTAATCTGGAACAATTAACCGCAAACAGAAGCTGAAATCTCGTTTGAAGACGAGCTTGATACTTACTAGCCCTACGATTAAGAACGATCGTCTCACTTTTAAACGGATTTTTATAACTTACATATAGAAATGAAATGGGCGTGATGTCTATGCGATTGATGCCCATGGACATAGTGTCCATAACTACATACATTTTCCTTGAACGTTTTTTTTTTTTTTTTTTTCGTCGGAAAAATGCGGA
>DWNR01000832.1:0-17433 GCA_018250455.1 Polygonus leo | reverse complement strand
AAGTATCGTAAACGTTCCCTTGTTGCAGAGACGGGATTATGAAATTTATGTCCCATTTCAAAACTTCGACGTATCACCAGCCATAAAATATAAAGTTATTTAACAGTTTCAGTATACGTCTGTGGTTACAGACTTAATGGTGTACAACGTTAGATAAAAGCTGCATTATAATAATCTATATAGAACATTTCGAAGTAAGAATAGACTTTTTATTAAGATAGCAAATGAACTTGGCGCATCCAAGTACGATTAAATGCAACTGAGATTGAACACAAGAACTGCTTCACGGAGGATTATGGAGGTGGCAATAGTACCTCTCTGGTCGAATCTAAGGCCTTTTTAAGGTTGTATGTTAAGTTACTAGTAGGGTTATATTAAGAACTTAAAATCGACTACAAATATTAGTATTTTAGAACCGTTTATAATACACATATTATATAAAAAAAACGAGTCCAATTTTGGCAAGAAGAAGATCATAGTCCATCGCGCTAACCAATTGCCAACTAGTAGAGTTCAAACACCTTCGACGTGTAGATTTCTTAGGCGTGTAGGTTTCGTGACGGTATTTTCCCTCGCCAAGCTATCTGTCCTTTAAAACCACATCTTAGCCCATGTGTGATATGTACATAGCATTTAATACGAATAACGTCATACAATACATCGAATATTACTAATTACACGTCATTAAAATATTCTGTACAAAGAGTTATGCCTTTTTGCGTAGAAAATGTACTTATATAATTTCAACCGCAAACGCTTAGTTCGCGGTTTTACTTTAAGTTGACCACAGCTGCATGGATTTATTTTCTTGGGTGTAATTTTATTTTTCTTGCTCAAGCTCTGTTTAAAGACGCTGAAACTCATTGTTATCCGCCGCACCTTTTAATTAAAGCCTCTCCACGAGGGCCGCATGCTACGCTCACGTATTTCAAATAGCAAAATTAACTCAAGTCTTTATTTCCTCTAGAATGCCGTATGGGGAACTCGTTTCCTGTGTAAGTTTTATTATTTCAATTTCATTTTAGGATTTAAATTTTTAGGTAAATATAAAGATTAATTCTGTTTTTATTCAGAGAAATGTAATGTTTATTTCTTTCCTAAATTTATTATTAAGTGTTAGTAGTAGAATCCCGTTGGCACCCTTTAGGCACGCTATGCTACGGTCACGCTTTCCCAGCTTAAGAAGTGGTCTCAAGAGGTGAAAGCTTCTTTCCATCTACAGCTAAGTAAAGAAAGTTACGTTATATCTCGCTTCATCTGGAATAAACAGCCGGGTGCCGAAACATTAAAAATTGCGATTTGCTAATTGACTAAGAACTGTTGAAGAAAGATGAACAAAACTTGCCAACTTAATTTGTGTTTATATATTGGATGACAAAAATAGAGATTATAATTATTATTATATCTATGATAGAGAATGATTAATTTTTAGGATATCATTAAAATTTATAATTGTATATTTTTATGTACTTTGTACAAGTGTTCTTTTAAAATGATGTATTAGCTGAGCATTATTCAGAGTAGTGCATCAAAGGATGATGCGGTGACTTCCCCGGTCCACAAGTGTTTGCATATTAATGCTTGTCATCGTGGAAAAATAACGCGCCAGCCATTTTATATGCTAATGGACAGTAAAAGCCCGCAGGTTAATGGTGAAACTTTGATATTCCAAACTTTAGGACATATTCAACAATTTTTTGTCTACAATGAAATTATGATGATGCTTAACAAAGAAAGAATGCCAACATATTTCGTTAAATGTACAACATCACGAAAGGATTGACAATATTATTAGGCTATGAAGTTCATAGTACAAATTTACATGTTTCACATAAAATGTGACGTATTAGTCTTTAGGGATAGACGCGATATAACCTATAACCTGTATTCGGCATCTGGCCGATCTCAAGTTAAATTTATCTTATTTAAGGGTCACTTTCAATCATATTAAAGAGTTGATACTATCAAAATTTCTATGAACTGCAGTAATTTGTTGAGTTGTAATTTATATGCGGTGTATCGATACCAAAATTTCTAGTTACACTTCTAAACTAGTTATTTAAAATACATCTATACTAATATTATAAAGCTGAAGAGTTTGTTTGTTTGTTTGTCTGTCTGTCTGTCTATCTGTCTGTTTGTTTGTTTGTTTGTTTGTTTGTTTGTTTGTTTGTTTGTTTGAACGCGCTAATCTCAGGAACTACTGATCCGTTTTGAAAAATCTTTCAGTGTTAGATAGCCCATTTATCGATGAAGGCTATAGGCTATATAACATCACGCTACGACCAATAGGAGCGGAGTATCAATGAAAATTGTTACAAAAACGGGAAAAAATTAACCTACTTTCTCTTATATGACGCAAACGAAGCAGCGCGGATCACCTAGTAAAATTATAACATTTATAATAAGGGCATGTACCTTTGTATATTTAATTTCACATAGTTATTATTACAATTTCAAATAAGTAGTCGAGTCAACAATTAATGTCAACGTTTTATTCCAACGACTACCAAGTAACGCTGAAATTCATACCAAGTTTGTTACATTTTCTCATTATTATTATTTTTTAAACTTTGCATTTTCCCGGAATTCTTACTAAAAATACAATGGGTGATAATGATAATCCACGATATTTTGAAGCGGTTCAAAGTCGTTAAAATAAAAATAAATATTCTTATATAATAGTTTTTAACGCGGTAAAAATCTGAACAAAAGGCTAACGATCTTTTTTTCGTAGTGCAACTGTAGACATTATAATATTTTATTGTATCTTTGATCTGCAGTTTTATTTTTTATTCATTATTTTGCTCCAGTCTGCTACGCTAAACAAAGTGTGCATTGTCCCAAAGAAAAAAGGCATTCGATAAAATGGAACTGTTCTTTTTCCCTACGCAAATAATTCTTTTAATTGTGTCGTGTCAGACATCTTTGAATGGTTTGCAAATAACTGAAGTAGAATTTATTTGTAGATTGTTGTACCTTTATAACTACATTTTTATAGTAATGAACAAATAAGGAGAAAGTAATTCTAATTAAGCAAATTAAGAAAGTAGTGCTGTAATATCAAAGTAACCTGAAAAGTATCACCGAAACAATTTAAATTTACTATTTTGAATTCTAAATTCTTTTCATATATCTACAAGCATGTCAAATTTTAAATCTTTCGTTAATATCATAACAAAATCTTCGGCTCATAAATAAAATCGGTTATAAATAAAATATAAAAGCTTCGGTTTATAAATAAAAAGCTACACTGTTAACTTAAACTGAACGTACGTACATACATATCTATATGTACAAGTTTTAGAAACAAATTATGTTCCGTGGCTGAGCAGCGAAGGCGGAGAAACGGAAATTGTCTATGGAAGAATGCCTATGGATCGTAATGGAATGAAATGGCTTTCCGATCACTTGATAGACTATCTAATAGGTATAGAGTGAATACTTTAATGCAAACAATTTATTTTAGATGTATATATTTTGCAGACTCACTCTTCAGCTCTTAGAAGTATTTTGTAAGTGGCTGGTTAATTTACATATTTTTTTAATGTAAGTGAGTCTATTATCTTTTGGAGAATAGACTTCTGAAGCCAAACGTATACTACCACGTCCTTACCCTTATAGATAACATAAGAACTAGCTCGCTAAGAGTTATATAAAATCAAGATAAGTACAATTACAATAAAATACAATAGAAGTACACATTTGTATGTATACATTAAAGTGTATACAATAGAATTATACACTTGGTATGAAGTTCATCGTTAATATAGAAGTATCTTGATTTTATATAGCGCTCCTGTACATTCAATCCAAAGGCCTACTCTGCACAACTGGTAACAAAATTTCTCGGTCACTACTTGATAAAACAGATCAAGTCAGAATCAGCTTGATAATGGACTTACTCAGGCTAAATGTCGTTCATACTCAGGCTCAGAAAAACGTGCTCGTTAGTTAAACAGATAAGCGTTATCCGAAAGTTTGAAGTAAACACGTATTCTCTGCGTTCATGATAAATACAAGTCATTTAGAAGTGATTGAAGGGTTGCTGGCAGGTGGTCGAAAATCAAACTCAGTGCGACATATAACGTGTGCCCAGTGAATTGCAAATCAATACAATGCATTTCCAATCATAATTGCCTGGTAGATCAATGTGTAAATGACAAAATGTAGATATAGCCCTTCGTCTGAGAATACGACAGCGTAGTTAGCTTTGTTGTTGTAGTTTGCAATTGTTACTTGCTAAAGCTGTGAAACATAGTGGGCTTACTTTCAAACCTTAAATATTTTAATATGTTGGAAAGTCTCAAATTCCGCACCAAAGAACTGGACTATGGTCTAGATTACTTCATAAATAGAGTACTATGCGTATCGGTCAGACAATAATAATCGAAGTATAATGATTATTAGAAAATTGAAAAAAACGTTCCAAATTATTAAAAGCGTTTGCGTAAAATATTGAGTTCAATATAATACTTGATACTATTTTTTATAAGGATATAGGTAGGCCCTTTAAGTTTTTAGACGAATAAGTCCTGGAAAGTTCCCGTGGGTTGAAGTTTCAAGTATTATCTCCAAAAGAGCCGCCATCTCACTATGACTGAATGACGAAATCAAGTTCGTTATTTTGTACGGAAAAATAGGTGTATAATAAAAAAACATACTTTTTGACGTCGGACAAATTAGTAAAATGTTTTGCGCTTGTCGCTCAAACTTCGACACTTCAATCTCGTAATTACGTGTGGTATTATCATGCGGCTGAGTAATGAATTCAGTTGAGAAAGTTCTACAATTATATAAAGTTTGAAGCGTAAAGTTACGAGGAAACATCTGAGTTATTTACATTAAAGCAAAATATGCGTGGAAAAATCTGTGGCATTTATCTAATGAGTCCGGTGAACGTCCGCAGCGCTGCCCTGAAGTGCCGTCGAGTTCTGTACTCTGTCCAATGGACATTTGTAGGAAAAAGTTTATCTATAAGCATTTTAATATTCTCTTGAGAATATGTATAAGTCAACTCTATTAACTTTTATTATTTTTTCTTTCAAACATCATCAGCCATCATTTTGCTAGTGCTGCGCACAGATCTCGTCTCAGCATGAATGAGAAGGTCACGCTGGTGAAGTAAATTCTTACTATTAAACTTAAGTATTAAGAGTAATGCATGGTTTGAAACCCGCGGCTTGCAAGGCTGTATCTTGCCTTGCCTTGCCTCGCTTTGCAAGCCGCGTATTTATAGTAATTAAACGCATAATTATGCAAATGATTACAAGTCAAATTAGTCAAGACGTGCTAATGATTTCTCAACTATCTATATTATGTTGTTCACATTAACTTATAACTTTTGCCTCTGACAGTTATTTATTTAGCAATGTATATATTAAGGAAATTCCTGCAGTAATAAAGCACAAGTGCAGTAAGTTATAAGTGAAATTGCTCGAGCCGCGCCAAATGCAGCTCCACTGCACTGTGTTGCCGGCATTCGCTAATAACTCCAGCAGCTGAGAGTTATTTATTGCGCGACGGAGATTATCCATTCACAGTACGTAACGGGTTATATAATATATGAACAACTTTGTTACAAAATATTTAATCTCATATTTGCAAGGATATTTCGCCACTACGATTTTGTGTTTCATATTCCCGCGTGGATTGAAATTGTAATGAAAATTCGATTTTAAATTTAATGCGTGTTGCTAAGTTAATAATTTTTCAATTAACATTAATAGCGTCCAGGTGCAAAAAAAATCAACATTGCAACATTTTATAACACATATTATTTACCTATTTGAATAACGCCAACGATAAAATTATCTTGTTTAGTTTATTCAAATTTCAAGTTATATGCTATTTAGTTATTGTTCTAACTTTAGTTGGACATTATTAAATATAATATAGAGTGAAAGATAATTATAATAAATTAGTCATGTACATTTAAATTAAAGCACCCTGTCAGTTAAAGAATACGCTACGAACTAAAAAACAATCTTTTCGTCTCTTCGCTAACCCATCATTGAACGGTCTGAAACATTTTTACAGTGCAATATTGCAATTTGTCAGTCGACAGGGTATTTAATTTGGGTCTCGAATGCCAAAGCTTAATTGGAAATGTGTTGACACTGCAGTGCTTACACTCACGCCACAGATGTCGAAAATGATCGATAATGTTCCCGCAGACTGTTGCCATGGATCGTGTTTACTTGATTTTACCGTTTAATTTCCCTCGGGTCTTGAAAAAAAGGTGCGTAGGTAACGTGTATGTGCTATAAATTTTAGAGGTGTTTTTCACCACTCTACAGACAGTACCTTGATCTTCCAAAACTCACTGCATTTTATTTATATTTTATCATTTTCGTATTAACATTATCGATTCTAAAATTAGTCGTAGATCCCCGTACATATTTATAACAAGCCCTTTCGTGATCGTCCTATTTTTGTGAATCAAAATTATTACTGCTTTTACCCTACCTATGCTTAGTTAACTAACGTATTCCTAACATTATGTATTAGTGTAAATAATGTGTTATTATTTCCATTCTATACGAGTAGCAGGCATTTTTTGAAGAATAGGGAATTAGGGAATTTTAGAGAATAGGGAAGCCAGTCAAAGAAATAGCTACATGCTCCAACTAAAGCTCTCTGTTTGGGGTAATCGGGTAAAAAGGAATGAAAAAATTATATACAAGCTTTCAAGCGAGATAATATTAAAGAAATGTTCTGTGGGGATGGGAGTCGCATATAACTAAAATTGGATGGAAAACTGAGGACACAATGGATTTCGTTCTTTTCACCGCTGCCCCTGAATAGGGCTCCGAGGGAAATCCCTTTTCATCGCGTGGCCATAAATCAACATTTATTTTAATTTTCTTTTGAAAGCATTGTGTCCATTGATCCTTTATACAACTGCTTTAAGTGGTACCAATGATAAGTGTCAGGTATTTTTTTTTAATTTGCCTATGTTACTGTCATTTATATTAATTCAGGTATAAATATATATTCTTTCTTATGACAAATCCTAAAGTATTTTATCTTATCTTTCAATAATCATATCGACATATTCGAGTGATTTACAGTGCGTTCCACTAAGCGCTCACAACGATCAAAATGCTCTTTTAGATGTTCCACATATCGATCACGCTCGCTGTGGTCGCGGCGAAAACGTCACTCGTGACGTCATGACTTACGCTCACGAGAAGTTCACGGCGACTCATCTTAAGAGGTGGGTCGAAGTGATCGTTGAGAAAATTGGCGGGAATTTTAAAAATCAAAAATAACAAAGACGTCGACCACGAAACTCACATTATTTCATGCGGAAAGAAATATGTTAGTAGAAATGGATGTTTCTGCAATGAATGCTCAACGACACGTAAATATAATTTGTAAAACGCAAAAAACATTTCGATTGTATTCGAATGTAAATTAATTAAATACACCAGTAAAATGAAGTATAAAAAAAATATATTTTTGAAATATAAATCAGTTTAATCAATAATTATTAAGACTTACAAATTGTAACCTAAGCTTTTAAATCTATTGCTTACTTTTTGCTAACTCCCTATTTTTTAATTACCTCCACAACGCCCAAGACGCTCCATAATTCGTCCGCTTGAGTTTACGACACTAACGCTCGCAAGCAAGTGGAATGGGAAAAACCTACGGCCGTGAGCGTGGTAATTGTGAAAGCTTAGTGGAACGCACTGTTAGAAATACCTTATATTTGATAGATACATAATTAATTTATATTTTTATTTTATAGTAGATGTAGGTTTATTTAAAACTATAAATCATATTAGGAACATATCTCTTTATTTAAAACCTAAAATTTCATTTTGACATTGTTTGTTATAGAGACAGTTTACTTTTGGTTTTAATGCCATTCTTTTGTATTATTTTATAAACAAAATATTTAATTTTATGTTTAAAAATTGTAGACATGACACAAGAACTAAAGAAACTACAACCAGGCACCCTCGTTAAAATAGCTTCGCCTATCAATATGGATAAAAGCAGAGTAACTTATTGCACTGACTTGGAGAAATCTGTAATTATCAGTAATTTCGAACGGCGTGGTTGGGTCCAAGTCGGTCCCGAAGATGAATGGAATTTTTACTGGTCCTTTACACAGAATTGTCGAAACATATTCAGCATTGAAAGTGGATATCGCATGAACGATAATCAAATGATAAATCACTTCCCAAATCACTACGAACTATCTCGGAAGGATTTGTTGGTTAAGAACATCAAGCGATACCGGAAAGAACTTGAAAAAGAGGGTAATCCCCTCGCTGAGAAAACAGAAGTTACTCTCCCTAACGGTCAGGTTGTTACACGCTATATACACCTAGATTTCATACCCATTACTTACGTGTTGCCCGCGGACTACAATATGTTTGTAGAGGAGTACAGAAAATCGCCTCAGAGCACGTGGATTATGAAACCCTGCGGCAAGTCACAAGGCGCTGGCATTTTTTTAATAAACAAACTTTCTAAGCTCAAGAAGTGGTCGCGTGAAGCAAAAACTCCTTTTCACCCTCAACTTACTAGCAAGGAATGTTACGTTATATCGCGTTACATCGACAATCCCCTTTTGATCGGTGGCAAAAAGTTTGATCTCAGGCTATATGTATTGGTAACTTCGTTCCGACCATTAAAGGCATATTTATTTCAACACGGATTTTGCAGATTTTGCACCGTCAAGTACGATACAAGTGTTACTGAGTTGGATAATATGTATGTTCATTTAACTAATGTAAGCGTACAGAAACATGGTGGTGATTATAACAGTCTTCACGGAGGTAAAATGAGTATTCAGAACTTTCGTTTATACTTAGAGGGAACTCGTGGTCGGCCTGTAACAGAAAAACTATTTGCGGATATGCAATGGCTCATCGTACATTCCTTAAAGGCCGTGGCCCCTGTGATGGCAAACGATCGTCACTGCTTCGAATGTTATGGCTATGATATCATAATTGATAATACCCTCAAGCCATGGCTAGTCGAAGTTAATGCGTCTCCGTCTCTTCAATCCACAACCCATAACGACAGGATTCTGAAATACAAATTGATTGATAATATCGTGTCAGTGGTTGTGCCTAGCGATGGAATTCCTGACGCAAGATGGAACAAAATTCCCACCAAAGAGGCTTTAGGGGATTTCGATGTTTTGATTGATGAAGAATTAATTGAGAGAGAGGATTCAAATTCTCGTTACAATAAAGTTCACCGATATAGATCTTAGCTTCTGAAAATTATGATGTTTTTTGTTTGAATTTGTTTGTAATTGGCGTATGAATTTCTTAATAAAAATATAATATTTCCAACAGATTTTTATTGATACAAATAAATACAGTTTAAAGACAGTAATTTTGTTAACAGATTCATAAATACACTAATAATCTGAATCATTTTATCACAGGACGAACATCTTCTAAATCCCTTTTACACATAAAATCTTCATCGATAAGTGTTTCGAAGTCCCTTAACGCTTTATCATTGGGCGTCTTGTTCCATCTTGCGTCGGGGACTCCATCCGGAGGAAGTACTACCGATAAAAGATTCTCAATGAGATTGTACTTCAGGATACGGTCATTAACGGTCGTGGCAGTCATTGAGGGGGACGCGTTCACTTCTATAAGCCATGGTTTCAACTTATCGTCAATAATAATATCGTAACCATAGCACTCAAAGCAATGGCGGTCGTTACACATAACTGGGGATACTGCCTTCAGAGAATGAACTATCAGCCATTGTATCTGTTCGAATAGCCGTTCGGTCACTTTCCGACCCCGAGTCCCTTCCAAATATAATTTTAGATTATGTATGCTCCATTTACCTCCGTGTTGCGTATTGTACTCTCGGCCGTGTTTTTGTACACTCACATTCGTTAGATGTACATACATATTGTCGAGTTCAGTAACGCTTGTATCATACTTCATTGAGCAAAATCTGCAAAATCCATTGCGAAACATGTACGCTTTTAAAGGACGAAAAGACGTAACAAGAACGTAAATCCTCAAATCGAATTTCTTTCCGCCGATCAAAAGCGGATTATCTATGTAGCGAGATATAACGTACGTATCTTTGCTGGAAAGATGGTGCTGTATATATTTCTTGGATTCGCGAGACCATTTCTTCAATTTGGAAAGTTTGTTTACGAGAAAAATTCCAGCGCCTTGGGATTTGCCGCATGGCTTCAAAATCCATGTCGTTTGCGGGAATCTTTGATATTCTTCTTTGAATAGGTTGTAATCTGACGGGAGGATAAAGGTTGTGGGTATCAAATCTAAATATAAATAGCGGGAGAGATTCTGGCCATTTGCGAGGGTGATGTTGGTTTTTTCAGCGAGAGGATTTGCGTCTTTTTCCAACTCCTTTCGGTACCGTTGTATGTTTTTCACCAATAAATCTTTTCGAACTAGTTCGTAGTGGTTTGGGAAATGATTTATCATTTGGTTATCGTGTAGTCTATAACTGCATTCCAAATTAAATAGAGTTCGACAATTCAAAGTATTAGACCAGTAAATGTTCCAATCCCCTTCTGGCCCCACCTGCTTCCACCCTCGCTTCAGGAAGCTATTGACAACTATAGATTTATCGAAATCCGAACAGAAATTTATTTGCCGTCTGTCATGTTGTGATTTAACTTGTCCGTAAATGGATAGTGAAGACTTTTTACCGATAGACGACATCGCACTACTTTATAACTTAATAAAATAATAGTTATTTATTTTCATGAATATTAATGTGTTCTTTTTCGATTTGGTTCTGAATAATAAGTTGATTGATAGCTGCCACTTATTTTGCAAATATTTTTAGACACTTATTTACTATTTCTTTTTAATAAATATTAACAAACTTGGGAATGTTTATAATCAGCCAAATCATAAAAAAAATTCCAGAATTAAATTTAAAAGTAATTTAACTGTTGAAAAATGTTTTATGTTTATTGGTATTTTCGTAAGGGGTAGTAATTTGTTATATATTATAAGTTTTTATACTATAAAGGAAATTATAATTAACTAGGTGACCCTACAGGCGTTTTGCTGTTTTAACTATAAATATTGTTAGCAAAAAAGAAATGTACTCTGTGGCTATGTTGCTATGGTTACAATAAAAATGTTAGTATGATCGTTAAATTTTCGAATTTTAAGCGCACTTATGTATTTCTTTGATAAAAACCACGTTCTGGCTATAACAAACACAACAAAAGAAGAATTAGGAAAATCCATCCAGCCGTTCCCGCCCGATGCTTGCCCGATTGCCGAAATTCCCACTTTAAAACACGGTAAACAGAACATTAAAGTTTGGGGGAGCATTTTCTGCTCATGGTATTGTTCCGCTGATCGAAATTCATGGCAATATGGACGCTGTAATGTACGAGGACATACTGCAAAACCTCCCAAACACGCTTCGCGTCTTGTGGAGAATTATATTCCGAGCCAGAAAGTCCGCCTCGTTGACTAGCCGTCGTAGTCACCGGATTTGAATCCCATTGAGCACCTGTGGCAAGACCTAAAGCTTCGTGTTGAGACCAAAAATCACTCTAATAAGACGGAATTATGGGATCATTTGCAGCGTGAGTGGAAAGAATTGCCTAAATCGAATCTCACAATTAATTGAGTCTATGCCTCGTCGCTATGCTGCAGTTATTGCTGCTGATGGCATGGCAACGAAGTATTGAGTCGCGTAAAGGCAAAAAAAGTTCTCCGTTAAATTCTCATTTCTTATTGCCGATTTTTCCAACGAAATTATATGTGGCCCGATACTTTTGCACACCAACAAAAGTAATTTTACGTAGTACATGTAAAATATGCTATGGCTACATGTTATTATCTGTATCATGACCCTTTAGAATATCTCAAACAACGAATGAGTGGAGAAATTAAACATTTTAATAATTTGATGGAAAAGAAAAAGTGGCCCAAAACTTTTGCACGCCACTGTATATTTCAAATCTAGACATATAACAGAAATAAATGAAGAAAGAGACCTATAATCTCTACTTACTATTTTCAATTATTTCTTGTCAGGAGTGCTTCAAGTTATTCATCTTGCTAGATTTAAATCATTAAATTTAAACTTGGCTCCTAAGTTACAACTGTAATTTGGCCTGTGACATTTTGTAATGATGTTGAAGTTTTGACCCTTAATAAATGGCTTCGGGCAAAGTAGAGATTATATTCTTCGAACTACAAATGAATCTCTGACGTTCTGTAAAAATGTTTTTAATTTTATAAAAGGTTGATATCACGTAATACTGTTCATTGATCGCAACTATTTTTCTTCAGTCAATTAAAGTTATATTTGTTTCAAGTAAGCGCTTACATACTCAAAATAAAAAAAACCTGCAGTTTTGTTATAATAGAGTTGTAGTTTAACAATGGACGGTATCGGTGACGAAGAAAGCCAACAAGCCAACAATTCTACTTTTTAAATGAGTAGGTAAGTACCCTTTAAATCGGTAAGGTAGATCCTATACTTACAATAAGTATACACATTTATTACGGCGTAATATGATTAAAATAGACTTCGAACTCCAATTACCAGTAGTATTGACGCAATGATAAAGCAATCTTGAAAGTATTCTTGAAGGCTCGCAACTGTCTATTTTTTCACGTGATATTGCTCAATATCTTCCCTTAACAGCCCAATGAACAATGGGACAAGAAATAAATTTACTCAAACTTTTATTCGATTATTGTGCAGTCTTCAATAACTCTAAGGTCGAAAGCATTGCAGAGTTCTTGACATTGTGTAATATTATTAATCGTTTAGGCAACCATTTTAGTGGTTGCCTAAACGGAAACTAGCTGTCATTTATATAAATACCAATCACGGTTAACCTGTTATATATACGGTTTTCGACCTGACGGCACTTCATCGATGCTTCAAGGCTTTAAGCCCTTTAATACGTGGGTATCCGGCTGCGCTCGAATTTACCCTAAAATACATTGAAAAAAATGCGAATATTTCATCGCGAACATAATTTTCTTGCTCGTGTTACGCACGTTGTTAATAAACTAAATATTAATATAATATTTACATTCCATCCCTGAGGTAATAAATAGTTGGCTAGTTAATTCGGGTTGATTTCGTGTTAATTCAGTCGCAAATCGTGTTTGGACAACACAATTATAATTATCGTATTATAAAATGTACTGTGTCGACAAACAATAACTACATATTCTTTGATTAATACTTAATATGGATGTGTTGATTGAATATGATAGTTTAATATTACTTGGTATAAAAGGTGTTAGCTTTATTTTATTTATACAAACATTTATGGTACCGAATTTTTCCATAAGTCGAGATGATAAGAGTATTAAACGATCTATAAAAAAATACTGATTTGTTTTTGAGACTTCAAATTCAGTTTTATACGTTAAATAGGTATGTCGCTGAGTCTTCCACAATTGGTAGAATGAAAACATGTTCTAATCAGAACTGAATTTTCTATTATATTTTATAATTATTAACAGAACATCATTCTGGTCATTTGCTCACGATACTTCTGTAAATGTACCATTCATTTAATAGAATCAAACAATGTATTTAAACGCGAACTGGAAATTGAATACGGCGGAACAAACATTTAAATTGACTTTACTTCCGCAAATATAATTATCCAAATCTCCTGGGACATGGATTGGGCTTAATTACAAATCGCTTACCGTCATGACAAAGAGTGGTGTGACGTAGAGGAGCCCGAAGTTGACCATGTCGAATATTTCCGAGTTATATTTCATGCGATGCTGAATACATATGGTCTCCAATTTGCCATCACCCAAATCGTTGGTTATTGTCTCCACCCAAATAAACTTGGGAGCGCTGTAGGCGGCGCTCGTTATCCAAACGCCCAGTATAACCAACTGCAACAATAAACAATGGTTAAGCACAATTTAATTTTAACTACAAATAGGTAGTTTCCCGTGTAGCAGTTATGATCCCACCCGCTCACGACTTATATCAATGAATTATGAAGTACTTATGAATGCTATTATATGTTTCACGGCACATAAATATACAGAAAGCATGCCAGATGGTAGAAATCGTGTAGATTGATCGGGATAGCCGCCATGATCATGACCGGCAGTGGACCCTTAGTATTTAGTAAGTTAGTTAAGACTGCAGGCTCGTTTGCTACCTTTAAGATAATGTTTATTATTTCCGTAGGAATAAATGTCCATATCATGTGAAGTCTATTTACTTAAAAATATATATATATTTCGGCTCAGGAACTAGCCCCACTATTTTTAAACATTTTAAATAAACGCGTAATGCTTCGTAGCTCATCTTTGGCGGTCCTTCTTCTGGTTTATAAATGATGTGAGATCTATCATCTTATTAAGGACTATGCTTTAACGTCCTCTTGAGTAGTAGCTGTGATAAGGCTCACTGAGAATGCTTATCCTATTTAGAGTGGACTTGAAAAAAACTTTGCAAAGATCTCAGAGTTCAAAATGAAACGATTTTGTATTGAGACAAATGACTGAGTTATAAACTATATTACAAAAAGGCTGTTTCCACTTTCATGAATTCTATTTCATAAACGATTAATGAAATATAGGTAATATTTCTTGAAATATAAAAATATTCAACTTATAAAAAAGAAACTGATTGAATATGTGTATCGAATAGCTGAAGTGTGGATACGAGTAGACATGAAATTTTGTGTAATAATTCAAGCAAGGACAACATAATGTTGAACGTTATCAAGAAAGCCTAGTCAATCGCGAGAAATATTTGGTAAAGATAAATAGAAATGTTATTTTTAAAATTGTCTCAAGTGTGAGCCGCCCTCCCAATTGGAAAATTCTATACCATCGTACAATATCTGTACCCATTTTTAAATAAATTAGATGAATAGTATGTGATTTTCTTCACTAGATAGCATTGTATCACAATACATTTTTACATGACATAATATACCTATACAAAGACGAAGTAGGTATATCACTTTCTTTATTTTTAGTAGGCGTTTCTTGGTATAGCAGTCATAGATTACTATGTGTACACTCTGAAAAAATTCAAATGTCTACCTCTTTTGCGTACCTTCAAGATATACAGCTACGTCGAACAGAACTGTTGTCTGTTCGGACGAACAGCGAAGTCTTAGTAATTGGTTCTGTCGGTACCATTCGAGGAACTCTAATTATATCTCGCTTGACCTTCGCACAATTAAGCTAAAGTATTGGAACCAAATTTTAATTTATTCGAGGATTTTAGATAATTTTCTTAGATAAATTTCTTTGAAGTTGCATATTTCTCTTACAAATCTTAAATAAATCACTAAGAAATTGGACAAAATGGAGTTAATGACTTTTGCACGGCTCTGAATCTAATGTGATAATTAGTCATGGTCGAAAGGTAAAAGAAGTGATTAATATCTAGAGTTGCAAACCAAAATTCAATGGAACAAAAAATACGGATAAAATATTATGATTGGAAATATCTATTTCCGCAAAATGAGAGGTTTAGGGTTACAAATAATTCGCGAACACATAAAAAAGATGAACAGACCAATAGTATTGGGAGTTTATCATATTTTAGAGATAAAACGTGAAAAATGTACTTGTTACTTATTGCAAATGTCTTTCTTGTCTTGTAGCATTACATTTCTTGAATTAATCCCATTATTTCTATTTCTAAGCCAGCTTTTATTGTGTTCTATTTTGGAGTTCTATTATATTTCCTTTCCCGTATTTTATTTCTGGTTGAAAGACTAAACATTTTTTAAATAATTGAATTTATAGTCCTCTTCGTCCGTCCTTAAAATAACATCGACATTTATAAGGCCGGCGACATCGACAAATAATTCGGAATCTTTTGTCTTATTATATTTAATCAAAATGAGAAAGAACCTAATATTTTTGATTTCGAACTGTAAATAAAGACGCAAGCAATTAAATGTACTTGCCCATTCACAATCTTTTATTTTTTGTCTATTGCTGTTTTATTCTTTGCTTTTATAACTTTTCTGATATAAGCGGCTTCGGTCCCATGATTCAAAGCATAAGAAATTTTGTATATTATATGTTTAATAACGGAACCAATAAACTTTATTAATAGAAATCCTTGAATAAACTGTTAATAATAGTTTCCTCCGTGTTCAAATGAAACACAGTTAATATTTTTCATAATATTAATAATAATCTGTCGCCAATAATCTAAATAGAGTTACAAACCGTTAGTATGTATATATATTTTTCTGTCTTAAGACATGCTATATGAAGGTTATGAATAATAAGTTTATATATTTTTATTTGCAATAGGCAACCTTTATTAAGTACATATAAAATCTGGCAGGCAAGACCAACGAACTTGTTAGGTAACGCAAATCAGAGCCAAAACACCTACACAATATTGGAGTCTGCGTTCATTATCAACAGTATCTACAGAGTCGGAATTAACGTGAAATCTGTTTCGAAATGATTACTATTCACAAGCTTATGTAACTATTAATCGTGTATCTCATTTTCTACCTAGTTATAATTTAAGTACAACCTAGTAAGTAAGGTTTCAATTTCCATAATAATTTGTTTGACATTTTTATGATATTTTTTTTCCTGAAAAATATGGGTACAATATTTCGTTAGGAAAGTCGCAGGTGTCTGCGTTTTAAATCCAATTCCTTCTAGAGCTTTTTATATAACCTTTATACGTAGAATTAAGTACATTATTTTTTTTTAAACGAGCAACAGAAGTTTGTAACATAATAGTGTCGAACAATAGCAGAAGCCCATTATTCCACTAGTTGGGCACGTAGAATGGGAAACAAGAGTATTCGGTGCAATTACTTACAATGAGAACCGTCTGATGAGAATGTAGACCTACCTACTGCCTCTAAATAAAGAAACGATGTGTAGATAATGATCCCAGACAGTTATATATAGATGAAAATTCAGCTTGTTCTTTGTATAAGAAAATCTTATCAGCTTATAAAGACGACGGTGGGCTATGAATGTTATAATACTTATATCTTTTTTTATCGTATAAAGGTAGAGAATGAGCATCTACTTAGAGGTCTTTACCGTCCATGGACTCTCTAGTCTAGCCGGGTAGCAAGGGTAAGCGGTGCCTATGTTTATGTGTTGCTCGGGAGCGCTTTATATGTAGTAGATTTACTTCTGTTCTGTGTATAAATACATATGTGGTACCGCGCGTGCCGCCGACGACACTCCGTGTTGGCCGGTTGTTTTGCACGTATTACAAGTTTTTTGTATGGGGACACCACTTAATTTTTTGACTTAATCTTACTTGTATATTTTTGTCATGTAGCAAATATAATAATACATAAATTTGGATAGTTTCAAATATCTGCTTGTAGCTGTTTCAATGCTACAATTAAAAAAAACTTTTTTTTGTATGGGGACCCCCTATTTTTTTAACTTTTTTTTTATTTTCAGATTTTTTCCTACGCTTACACGTAAT
>DWNR01000831.1:0-17434 GCA_018250455.1 Polygonus leo | reverse complement strand
ATGTACGCTGTGCTTACTCTTGCCACCCGTTAAACGCTGGCTTGGCCTATCTCCCTATATTAATATATCTGTGGTATTATACCTTATCATTATTTCACACATGATCTTTCCTACCTAATTCTTCTAATTAGTTCTCTGAATAACATTAACTACTTATTATATATTTTCCCTTAACTATAGGTTATTACAATAATGAATACGTTTATGTTAATGAGAAAAACTGCAGTAAAACCCGTCATTTGCTAAATAATTGAGTACAACGTTAGTGCGTAATAGTTTTTAATGTCATGTGCGCAATTTAGCACTAATGAGATAAAATTACTATCAAACAAGTGAATAACAGAGTATTTTCAATTTACCTAGTCTCATCGCATGTTACGAAATCTAAATGTAAGCTTACCGTGTGATTACGAGTGAAGCGGCGAACGACAAATGATGTATCAGCTGTATCACGCACGCCGCGGTTATTAATTCAATGAAGAATTATATCTTTATCGACTACTGTAATAAAAGCGACCAGACTTGTAGAAAATCTTGGGACACATTGTAACTTTTCACAGTGCCAAAAACACGATTGTTTACGCCGCGGTTATAAATTCAATGAAGAATTATTTATCTTTATAGGCTACCTACTGTAATATAAGCGACCAACTTGTAGTAAATTATGGGACACATCGGAATTTTAGTCATTGGCTAAAACACAATTGTTTATGCCGCTGTTATTCATTAAATGAAGAATTAAGTATATCTTTATCGACTACTGCAATAAAGGCGACCTACGTGTAGAAAACGCGATTGTTTACGCCGCGGTTTTTAATTCAATGAAGAATTATATTACGCCATGGGTATTAAATCAATAGTTAGGTAGACAGGACAGACAGACAGTTTAGGCTTTTTTCTTTATTTTTGTCCAGCCTGATTTTCCTGTTCATTCGCATCAGTTATATAGGTATCTTTGTTACCGTTGTACCAACCAAATCTGTACCTACTGTACCTATTTGTACCAACCAAAATTAAAAAACCCAAATCGACCGAGATTATATAATTTTTAAGTTTATCCATAATTATCCATTTCTTACTATTTATTTAATATAAGAAAGGATTTTATCATAGTTATGCTTCTTTACATGTGGAAACCCTATTTGCAAGCGAACAATTTCCTTCCCTATAATTATCTCGTATTAGGCTCTATTAGTGCATATGATGTTCTATCAGTTTAATACAACGACATAAGAATAATCGACGAAGACAATGCTACCGTATTACCTATTGCAATGCAGTGGGAATTTTGTAAACAATATACCTACTCAATTTGTGTGATAGTGTGTGTGTCATTTATACGGACTTTCCAGAACATTTTCTACGGAGTCTTGGGGGCACACAAGTCTTTAGCCGACTTCGAATGAGACTTATCTCATTTTTATTTGTCTTTGCCTAAATGTGAAGGGAATAATTTTACTTTTATTATCGTATAAAGGTAGAAAACAAGCATGCAGTCCATCTGATGGTAAGTGGTCACTGCCGCCCAGGCACGTTACCAAGCAGCTATGATTAAGTCGTATCTGAGGATGACAAAAGATCAGTTGCTACCCCTGAATACTAAAATGTTCGCCTGGACTGTAAGTATAACCAATCATACCTCTCCAAATCTGAAACAAAGAGTTGCTTCGTAGAGGTTTATGAGGGTTGCGGTTGTACCTCTCCATTCAAATTACACGAGTTCTACCACTCGGTAGATTTGGCGCCTACTATCTAAGTGCCTCGTTATTATGTATGAATTCCTATTTCTGGCGTAGGCACTTAGTTAATAGAATATTTAGATCATTGTGATCTCTAAATAGCACGCTTGTTCTAAGTGGCTACAATGCTGTGGTGCAGCTACATCGTAAACGTTTCATGGCAAGTAGGAATAGGGCATGCAAGTATTGAGTACACTAGGTGGACTGTATGTTTTTTGCTACTTTTAACTGATAAAAACAGAATTGTACCTAAGCTGTGAATCAACACTGATGACTCGATCGTTACGAATATTTACAACACAACATACATTTATTAACTACCTATATTTGTAACTGTCGTTTTCAATTCAGGTAGATTGCGCCCTCCCGTAAGGCTTTCGAAAGTTATTTGCGATTATTTCCGAATTTCATTATTGCGTTATCATTTTGTTAATAACGAACAGCATACAACCCGATTAGAACTTTAATGTGTTGTGCGTGAGGTGTATTTTGTAATGGCATATTTTGGAAAACTCAAGGAGATGAAAGATGCCGCCACCATTTGTCACTACTTTCGGAACGAGGTGGCGGAGTAAAGTACTGGCCCGCCCTGTTTGCACCTCGGGCTCGACCACTTCTCTTTTTCTGTAAGTGACCGATTCCACTGGCCAGTTTCTCACGTCAGATATTTGCCGCTGTAATTCAAATTTAAGGAGATGTTGATGCTTAAGCTGGTGGAATATTTTGTATCGGACTCCAGATATATTAACAAAGCTTATTCTTTGTTTTTTCTTTTCTATAATGACAGTGGTGAGCAAACTTGCAGTAATCATGCCTGAGAGATTCACTATATCAACTTTTCTAAAGTAGTGTACAGTGTACAAGTAGAACCTAGAGTTGACCGATAGTTTTTCGTAACAATGAAGTAAGTAGGTTTATTGTATACTCCTGAACGTTAGGATAGAATGACGTGAAAGTGACTGTTTTGCGAAACTTTTTATACCAGCAGGATCATTAGATTATTGTGACTTATATAATTTACCACTACTACCACTTAAACACCAAGTACAAATATAGGTAAAAGCGTAAGAACCTTGCTTGAAATAAAGTCAAGTAAAATTGTGCCAATGGAGACAACCCCAAAGACATCGTGGAATGCGAACTTAATGGTTTCGGTTTTGGGACCGTGGCCAATCACTCCGTCATCAAAATTAAGAAAACATTGAACGCGGCCCGTTCGCGACCATCAGACCGTTGGAGAAAAACAGGACTAATGTACTCAACCCGGTGGCAATTGAACGCTTTAACTGCAGTATAATTTCTGCTAACTGCACGATACATTTAACTGCTACAATATATTATATTATACTATTTGGTCGAGTCCAATATGTTATTATATAATAACTGTTCCATTAGGTGGACTGCGTGCTTATTTGCTACCTTGATACGATAAAAAAAGAAATGAGAAACCGAATCCAGCGTTCGGTATCTTAGGACATACGAGTATCTTACAAACAAATTAAAGCACATAACAATTTGTATCAGTTGCAATCATTAAAACGTTGTATGTTATATATATATTCTTCAAAATATTTGCGTACAATCTTTCATCGAACAATCGCAAGATCTGATCCAAAGATCAGACTCGAAAGTAGACCATAAAAGTCATATAATTAATTTGTAAGTTTTAATGTGAACAGATTTTGAGACAGGTTGATAAAGTGTATTTTTTATGGGAACCTTAAACTAAAATACGAAAGAGCATAGGTCAGGGAGACCATAATCATAACTAGGTTTTCTATTTTCGTCACAAATTAAAACAACAACTATATGATTAAATGAGGCAATGTTACATTTTTGTTCACGCATGTGTATTTTTGATATCTGACATATAACAAAATAAAAAAATAATAACACCAAAGCAAGACTTAAATAAGCTTTTAGCTTTGTATTTATAAACTAATTATTTAACTAAATTTTAGCTTCGTATTTTATATCACGTACCTATGTATAGATTCCGGTTTAATCTTTAGGTGTAGCAACATCTATAATTGCTTTAGCAGGATTGAATCCTAACCTATCCATAGTAAGTTATAAATATATAACAACTAACATCTTCAGATTGTTGAGAGTTACATGCTCATTGGAAACATCTCTATCGTAAAGGTCCCATTATATCATTACATTAGCTTACACAGAAAGGTCAAAAATGGTCAAAAAAAGGGATGTAATCTATACGAATAAAAAAATTGGTTGTCTGTTTGTAATATAAAAATAACTGCTTTTTATTAAATGCATACGTATGTATACATGGTACATATACCAAAATAACATTTTTTACAATTTTTATCTGTCTGTCTGTTTGTTCGTTCCGGTTAATCCCTGGAACGGCTGGACCGATTTTGACGGGACTTTCACTGGCAAATAGCTGATGAAATAAGAAGTAACTTTGGCTACTTTTATTTCAGAATTATATGAACACGGACCGAATTCCACGCGGGCGGAGACGCGGTCACAGCTAGTAATAAATAGAACTATCGAACCCAAACAAACAATTTTCATAGTGAAAAGCTTTGAAAAGCGTATTTCGTAAAACAAAGCTGTGTTTGCGTGTAAACACGCATACTGCTATAAACAGTAATTAAATAATTTGAACCACTAATTCGTACGAGTATATTCGAGTGGACGGCGGCCATTACACGCAAAACGCCAAATCATTTACAAGAAAGCGAGAGCCGCCTTGTACTATTTACATAATTTATTCAGGGCGCACCAGTAGAGTTGTAACTCGGAAAAGGGCCAGACGCATAGACAAATAGTTTTACTGTTTTCTAAAAAGTGAAAATTATTTTTACTAATGTTAATTACATACTCGTATGTTCATTTACTTTTTATTTCTCTTTTTGTTTAATAAATAAAATTTACTCATTTCAATTGAATAGCAGATAATAAATTTTTAGATTTTAAATAAAGGGAAGATTCTTTATTTAAAATCTAAAATCATTAGGTAGGTACCTTAAATTTAGACCATTACAGACATTTGCCCTTTTTTAAATCATAATATATCGACTAACATCGAAAGTTTAAATTGTACAACATTCTCATTGATACAGTAATAAAAAATAATAGTGATATACAATTTTATAGTTCCATTGGAACTGGAAAATAACTGGCCTGTAACTGGAAAATTAATTGGTGCGAGTACCACAAGTGACGACAAAAACTATTAATCATAATTATTTTAATAACATAATCTTAATATAGTCATTATCATTTATAGCGTTTAATAAACGTTTAATGTACCTACAGTAAGCAGCTTAAAAACCTAAACCGACTTCAATAATATGAAGATTATTAGACAACCTTAGGATTAGATTATTTTATTTAAATTTGTATTGAAAAGAGTCAATCCTTTATAATCATTGATTAAAATAATAGAATTGTGAAGTAACAAGTAATAAACATACGAAAAATACAACCAATTTGAGAAATTCTTCCTTTTTAAATACAATTAAACGCTTCAGAACCTTTCTAAGGATACTCTATTTTCATTTCTAGATTTGTTTATTTTCTTAAAATTTAGTTGGAATATCTCGCGGGTTAAACCTATTTTTCATTAGAAATATATGACCAAATCTAATCTACAATCATTAGACGAATCTCCTTCTTGACGACTGTAAAAACTAAACGTCACTTGTACTTAACCTTTAACCGTATCATCGCGAGTTACAACGCTGTTCCGTTAATCCCGCGATACAATCTCCCAAATATTAAACTAATATTTAGGCAACGCTTTGCCTGGAGCCGCCTCATTTGAATAAGGTACGGTTTCATCTGGTCAGATTTCCATTTCTACGATACGGGCTGGTTGTTCATTTATAAGTTCCAAAGATTTGGATAGGTAGGGCATGTTTTAAAGAATGTGACCTATAATCTATGAAAGTAAAATAATTGCTCATTTACACCTTATTACAGTGTGAATTAAACATCATTTAGTATTAGACAAAATGCCTAGGCGGTAGAATTTTTCATAACCATAATTAAAATTGAGTATTTTTAATTAAAAACTTTTACAAAATTTTCACTCAAATCAATAACATTTACATTTAACTTGTTTTATGTTGTTCTTACGTACAGACAGGTAGAATAAAATATCAAGAAATATTATCACAATAAAGCAACCAGTGTCTGGTTTCTATCTATTATTAATACACATGAAACACGTGACGACTTTTTTGCGCTATTAATACCAATCGGTCGCAACAGTGAAAGCGTAGCTTAAGCTGGTCGGGTGTAGCTGTAAATATCATAATCATAACCCATTAGCCGGCTAATGCTATGTCTCCGCGGCGGCCTTTGAGCCGGCTTTATTGCTTTGCTATTAATTGTGAACATCCACCGAGAATTAATGCCGATATACAACCTCCGCCTTCCGCGGTGTTGGCCCTAAAACCCAAAATATAACTAATAAGCTCAGGTAATTTGATCAATAGAAATTGAAATTAGGCCTTACTTTCTAGTTCTCACAATGTTAAAGAGGTGTTAAGATCATGTGTTACTCTTTATTTTTGTAAATTTATTATTATGGAAAAATATATAAATAAAACAGTGAAAATACTGGATTTTGTGTAGTACTTAGTTGTGGAGTACTCATAGAACAAATTTAAAGTCAGCAGACATGCAATAACGTAGGTTTCATATTAAAACTAACAGGCTTTGCAACTATTTCCATCGTGATAGTAAGTAAGCAATTTTATGCTTGCAAGGTTTCCTAAATATCTCAAATAGAACTATTCCAAATCAGTGTTTAAAACGTGAACACTACATCAACGCAATAAATTTAATATTAAATATATGAATATGATAAAGTATAAAAATACAGGTGACGCTTAAGATTAAAACAAATTGAATTAATTTGACTTTACACTAACAGTGTTAATAAAAGTTTTTAGCTTATAGACATAAACGACTGCCAATTGTAAATTGTAAAAGGCAACTTAGCATACTATCTATTTTAAAGTTGCAAAACCATTCAGAGACGATTTGGACATATGGTTTTAGAGCAAAATAGTCCACGTTTCGACTGTGGCTGTATAACAATATACAAGGTTCTAGTCAAACTAGCTTGAGGCTCGATTAGTGCTCATAAGAGAGTAGTAAATTCTGTATATTCCTTGTTCATGAGAGTTGCGGCGTAGTGCAAAGCGAAGGCGGTCGCGGCCGCCCCTTTCTACTTAGCCAATCACACGGCCTGTCTCTGAGATCAGCCTATGTCGCACCAACACTTAGTCTTGCTTGGGACCTTCTCTATGTTACAAGCGACGAGCGAGTTTCAAACTAGCTTTGTGACTTAATAATCTTCGCAGAAAGCGTGATGACGAATGGTAGAGCAAGGGGAGCTGTTCAAAAAGTTGCCAGAATGGCGGAAGGCGCTAATGTGGAAAGAGTTTTTGATGTGAAATGTAGGCAGAGTGGAGTGTGAGTGATTATTTCTAATATTTAATATTTTACCCGATTATATTTATTAAACCGAATAGAAACTCCAATTTGAACGCTTGATTTACCCGTAGTAATGCATATGGTAGCTCTACCGCGATTTGGGTCCTTTTATCGTTTTTTTATAGATTTTTGAGGAAAGTGGTAGAAAAGCAAGTAAAAGTAATTATTGTATGCGCCGTAATTTAACTAAGAAACATAATTAGCTTTTATTGGATCCACTTACCTACATAAGAATAGAATAACACCTCTTCCTACTTGATCCACATATTATTTGAAAATGTTATCTGACATTGCTGTAAAGATTAATCAATAAAATATAATTTAACCTCTCTGAACGGTATAGTAATAGATAAATCCTACTTCTAAGTCTTACAATAAGTAACATTGATAAGAAACGATCTAATACAATTATGTTGAGTCGTTTCCGCTAGTCGCTTACAGTTCGTCCTTCTATGCCATTGCTTTCATAATCCAATTAAGAATAATTGTCGATAAACTGACAGGGCCGATATCGATTTATGTGGTGATATTTCAGCGTCGTTAATAAATGTATGCTTGTTCTTGGCGTTTGATTGCACGTCGAGTTTCCATTAAAATTATTTGAGTCGAGGACCCACCGACTCAGTATTGACAGCTTGTAATCCGATAGTGATTTATGGGATTATAGTATTATGTGAAAATAATTTGCCCGATTAATTATATTAATATTGTCGTTATGATACGTGTAATGTTATTTGCACTAATCATTTCTTTCACACATCCGAGGTCGATTAGTGTTTCGTATCTTTTCAATTTCATTTTTATTCCGGATTTTTTTCATATTCATTATATGAATACGTATATACTTTAAGTATTTAAAGATATTAAGGACCGTAAAAGAAATTGTTTTTAAAGTGCGTGTTTTCTCTCTTACATATTTTACTGTCAATTCTGTTTTAAGTCAAATGGTGAAATTAAACGAAATATAAAAGATTATTTTTAATGCAGATATTATTATCGATATTTTATACGACATTAAGTGAATACCACATTAAGTGTTTACGACATAAAATGATAATAACTTTGCCGCTAGATTTATGGAAGAAAAACTGTGAAGAAATTTTACATTGTACATCATCGTTATACATATTGTGTATTGCAGACACTTAAGGCAGCTGAATACTTGTTCAGCGTGATCTTAAGTAAGTCGTATAAAACATAATAAACGCTAACATTGTAAGTCGATGTATCGTGAAATCAGCTTGTAGACGCTTTTGCGCTTTTAGTAGTGTACGGCAAGCCGATAAATAAACAAATAATGTTAAAAAAAAATTTAATAGCAAAGTGGGTAGGTACTTAATATTACAGAAAAGTAATTTTAACCATGAGCTTCATAAACTGCAAAGGTAGTTCGTACTTGCCCTTGTTCTCGCATTTATTCGATTTTTTTATGTTTTGAGGGTAGCAAACGAGCATGCAGTCCACCTGATGAAGAGGTGTGATTTCCGACTATACTTACACACGAGGCGAACATCTTAGTCCTCAAGGGTAGCAACACATCTGTGGTCAACTTCAGGTACGATTAAATCGTACTTGGGAATGCTTATTAATGTTTATGAGCGGCAGTGGCCACTTACCATCAAGTGGACTGCAAGCTCCTTTGCTACCTTTATACAATAAAAAAGGCATACGCTATGTACCTACAACGTGGTGTTGTGGTACATATATCGTAGTGTTGTACCGAAGTGTCAGCTCTATTGATTTCGCGGCACATTGCTCGTGTGAGTTACGACGTCTGCGGTGAACCCTGACTTACGACCGCATCCTCCCGATTTATTAGATCGTTATACCGCTATACCGCACCGAGGCGAATAAATTCAATTCCATTTCGTTTTTACCCCGTATTTCACGCCGTGACAAATTCTGAAGCGAACCGATATGCGGGTTATGACTGTCCTCGTTATTCGTTTTGTATTTGTTTTTGTTTTGCTTGTGTTTATTGTGACAGAGTAACGTTTTTATGCAGGTATTTCGTATGTATACAATAAAAAAACATAATAAGTATATATTTACCGCGGGATTCAGAGGGCACGCGGCCGGTTAAAGTGGTGCCTATTAGGGGAGGCCTATGTCCGGCAGTGGCCCTCAAAAGGCTGATGGATGGATGGATGAAGTATATATTTCACCCAGAAAGTTAATTAAATTGTGTGTTATTTACACACAATTCCATATGAGAGATAATCATCAAAAAACATTAGGCTAATATTTTTTAAAAAAGAAAATAATGGAAACTACAAGAGGATTTTTTTTGATCATAACAAGATATAAATAATAAATACTTATTTTATGTTGTCACTAAGTTGCTATCAGTAAATTACCATGACATACATTGATTAATTTGACATTTGATACGATACCTACATCACGTGGAAACTGATATTTGGTATAGTAATATTGTCAATCAAATCAAATTAAGAACATTAGGTATAGTCGGTATAAATTAAAACACTTTTAAAAATAAACAATTGTACTCGCGAATTCGCTCCCTTTTATGAGGAACTTTATACGGTTCTACTTATAATGTACCAAAGTAAAAAAGTTATTCCATACTAATGATATATAATTCTAGAGTTTGTTTGGGCGCGTTTTATATATTTTAGTTTTAAATATTTTAGTGTTGGATAGCCTATTTATTGGGGAATGGTTGCAGGTTATATAACATCACGCTACGACCAATAAGAGCGGAGTATCAACGAAAAATGTTGCAAAAACGGGGAAATTTTTTGAGAGCTTTCTGCGTGCGCTGCATAAGTTTACTCAAAAATCATGTATGACAGAATAATTTATATAGCAAAACAATGTTTGCTGTCTAGTCGATTATAAAACTGAATCTTCAAAAATGGTTCTACAATATACATGACAATTTAAATCATAGGCATATTTGGTGGGATGCATCCCTACTCTACAATAATTCAAGTTTATAATAACTTAAATATTGTGATACAATCCGTTCCATGACAACTTTCTAGTGATTACATAGTTACATAAATGATCACAGAATTATTTGAACAAATTCTTTTTTTACATTAACTTATTGAATTAATTAACAAGTTAATGTATAAAAACAAATAAACAAGTGAGCTATATATAGAGATAACCTTGAGTATCTCAGATTAGTAACAATAATTATTTTTCGTTTTTTTGCATAACATTAGAAATTATCAATAAATTACAGTAACATAGTGATGACATTGACATTTAGAAACTATACCTTGTCAAACACTTTTTAATACCTATTTATTTTTATAATGGCATATTATATTATTCGTGTGTGTACTTGTGTGTGTGTTTTTTTAAGCCATATACTACATTATATAATGAGATTGGAGCCATGCTAGTAGATCACATACAACGAAAGGGTAATTTTAACCGAATGATACGGTCATTAAGCTGATATTTACTTCATTGTTGTCTGAAATAAATGAGCGTATTTTGTCATGCGGCAAGCGCTGTCACAACAAACATTATTTCATTTTATTTTATGATTTTGTAACACGCCGTGAAGCGCTGGCGTTCCGGGGAGGGCTTTGTTCAGTGACAAAGATTCACCAAGTTAACGGTATCGCTTAAGGGTAGACTCTGTGTCTAATGTTTTGTTACTAATGTTTTGTCAATGTACTTTTTATTTTACTGCAGAAACCGTAAATGCAATTTTAATGTGTTATATTTCCTATTGCAGGCAAAATCCTTTATTGTAATGTAGTGTCGTACAATGCTTTATAAAAGAAAGAATAAAATGCCTTTCTCAACATTTAATATTACGAAGCGTATCGTCTTCAATATCCAAAGAATGTTCAGGTTTAAACCGAGCGTGGTGTACATAATTTTTAATTAAAACTCTTTTGAACCTAATCTTTAAAGTTCTTTTGTAAAGTGTGTGTTAAATTGGTATCGAAGAATCCGAGAGATGAAGCGTGAATCCATAAACACATTCCGTACTCCCGTCGCCTGATGGATCCCAATAAAAACCGTAAATATGAGATGATCCGGAATAACAACAGTATTCAAATTTCCGATTCGTTGCGGATTTAAACAAAAACGTTCTATTTAATAGTGGGATGATGGAGGCACGAGTGTAATTGTATGTGCATGTTTCGTTCGGTATAAGCCTCTCGAATCGATTTGGTGGTAATCGAGACGCGTGCTTCATCGCGCCATTTGAGGTTGAGTTCCGGTTGGTTTTAGAGCGTTTAGTTTAGACAATTGTCACTGTAACTTTGGTTGGATATGAGGTGGTATTGTAGTTCAAATGTAGCAGCACTATTACGACAACGTTTATGTCTTTTCGTAGCAGCGTGTATTATGTAGAGCATCTGTTTTCTTACTAGGAAATATACAATAAGGTGTAAACTTTGAACAACGGTGCAAAGTTTGATGAGTGTATCGGCTCTTCACGTCTAAAATATGAAACACACATGCTTAACGCTGCTATTGTTGTTAAAATAGATGTGTCCTCCGTAGATGTCCATCAAAAAGCTTACTTAATGTTACATGTAATTAAATTCAAGTCGTTATAAATTATAGGTACCAATACAAATACGTAGTTAAATTGCAGGATTACCACCATTCTACACACTTTTAAATCGAGGATATTTATAAATAATTAAAGTGATTAAGTAAGTGACAATCAAATATATTATTTTAATAAAATATGTATCATTGTTAACTGACAAACACTGACATTTTAAATTATTTTTTGCAATTTAAAATATTAGACATTATAACAGCGAGCTTCCATTTTTTTCATTGCGTATTAAAAGGGGTCCCTCGACATGTAGTAAACATCGGATGTAGGGAGCTAGCCAAAGCGGTACAAAATGCTTGGGCGGGATCGAGCGAGCAACCCTAATGAAACAATTTTATGCTATTCAATTTATCTATATAAATCCGTAACAGTGTCCATAAATTGAATTTATAAAATGATTGCTATAACAATTTTTTAGACTCCTTTTTAAAATTTTAAGGTAATGTTTTTGTTATATTGTTTATTCCGCTTTAAAAATACTAACTGGCTTATTATTTAAAATAAAATTAAACAACAAGCTTTATGCTTTATGCATTGTTAAAGCAATGCATATGCTTTATGTAATTTAATTAAACAAAATCATTGTCTTATCGCATAAAGATAGCAAATGAAGGTGCAGTCCTTCTGATGATATGGTCGTCCAAGTAGTGATCATCCCCAAATAATAGTGAATAGTACCACTTCTCCAAAAATGCGTTGCTACCACTGAGTATAAGATGTTCGCCTCGAATATAAATATAGACAGCAATCACGCCTCTCGCAAACTGAAACACAAGTTCTACCACCCATTGGAAACGTTTTGGTGGGTTTTTACTTCTTCCTATATGGTAGAACATCATTGTTGATACTGTTGTAAAAGTGTGATTCGGCGTGTACATTCATATAAGTATTCTTATTACAATAAATTTATCACACAGTACAAGGTAGGTAGTGTTTGGTATGTAATTTTATGAGAATAAAATTGAGGACAGTACTTAAGAGGCGCATATATTTTTGGATGCACTTTGATCTTTATTGTACTGTAAATAAGTGTTTTTGGTTAAAACATAAAGATTAAAATATTTGGAACTCTGTAAAAACTTTAAAACGAAATGATCCTAAACTCTAGGCTGATCTTAAAGGTTGTAAAGTCAAAACGTAGGTAGATTTATAATTACAGGGAACATAAAACATGTTTTTTTTTAAGTCAAAGGACACATTAAATTTTTGCGTTTCCTAAATATATTCACATACCTAGCAATAAAGATAATTAATACCGAGCTACCGTTTTATATAAACATGTTTTAAATTCATTTGCAAATGTAATAATGGTCGATAATTTTTAATGATAATTTTATGATAATTATAATTTAACTTAGATGCCACATTATGTCAGCCAAAATTTATGCTTTACATTCACGCTCGCATAATTGATGTTATTACCTTCTTTATAAATGTGATGCTATATAGTAAGCAAGCTTATAATTTAAGGACGAAATGAATGTGTAGTATGAAATCTACCATTTCGTACTTAAAAGCGGTGCACTATCCAATATACTCGTATCTATATGTATAGATACGAGTATATTGGAGCCGTTTTTATATGTATAAAAACGGCTTAACGGATTTTGATGCCAACTTGACTAATCTGTCGAGACGATCCCCGACCGTGTTTTAGGCCATAAAAATTCAACCCCTAAAAGGAGGGGTAGCGGGCATAGCTGCGGGCACAGCTAGTACTTAATAAGAATGCTCAAAAGACTTAGTAACGGGAAAACTAATGATAGCTTAATAACGGGAAAATGACGTGTTATCGTATTAATGATGTTGATCCCACATCATTAACATGATCGAAGATAGTTTCTGAAAATCGGAGATTTGCCTGAGATTCAAACCCTAAACCAACGGGCCGGAATCTATTGATATCACTGCTACTTGCTTTCAACAATTTTTTTTTCTGCATTTCATTAAAGTTGTAAGTAAAAAGTGAGTTATAAAATCAACCACACAAAACCTGAGCGTCCGTACAATAATAAATATTTAAAGAGGTTAGCAGGTGCAATATACCTCAAATTGATGTCGGAATAACAGTGCGTGGAGCTGAAATAATAATAAAAAAACCGCTTCGTCTTTGAAGCGGCGAACCTGCAATTTGGGAATTAATTCTATCACATTTCGCCCGCGTCGGCCACACCGCTTTATAGCTTCTCTGACACAGCTACAGCTGATTATAGGCGCTTGTTTCACCTGAGACGATATCAAGAGATGAGTCGTTCCTATTTTGCATATCTATGATACAATATTAGGTACAACCTATTAATATCCCGTTGCACGGCACGGCACGGACACGGGTCTCCTGGCGTTATGAGAAGTATTTAGACCTCGTCTAAGACCCTCTATGCCGTCTACCACGTTGCCCGAGTGCATATTCGTAGACACATGTGATATTTTTGTATCTTAAGCTTTTAGGTTTCCTCACATTTCTTTCATTTACACAGAAAACAATTGCAGTAAGGAAGAAAAGATTGCAGCCATGGGCGTACCCAGGGTCTGGGCTATTGGGCAAATGAGATTTTTTTAAGCCGGGCCCAGTGCTCTTGTTTGTCTGATACATTTTATTTACCTACACCACAGTATAAGTTTGCTTGCAGCGCTTACATGCATATGCATAGTGCATGCTATATCGTACTATAAATAAAAAAAAATGATCAACAATAGTAGATTATTTTTTGCAATCTCCAGGGGGGGGCGCCCATGATTGCAGCTGTGCTACGGTCTAAATATTACCCTGAAAACCGTCGAAAAATATTTGCCGTACTATAACCTAAAGGAGGAAGGAAGCATTTTCGAAGATTTATTTGCTGCTGACATAAAGATTTCAAAGGATATTTCTACAGATTTCAATGAAGATTAATTTATCTATATCTTTGCATATTTTTACAAACGTTCGCATAAGTTCTTAGTTTTCAAACCGATTTTGATAATTCTTTATGCTGTGGAGCGTCGATATGGTCACATTTTTTTCCTAGTTATTTGATCTTGGACTTCGAACTGGACACTAGGACACTCAGTTAGATAAGGTCAGTATATATTAGAAAACACAAAATATCAAGCCAGATATCTAAATAGTGAAATATTATATTGTATGACTTTAAACGACACCAAAATTATAAAACAAATGTTTTTTGCTATTTAGTCGGTTCCTTTCTTTTATAAAAAATATTATTGTCTCTGTAGGTAAAATATATAATACTATTTCAAATATCTATAAAAAAGTCTTTTAATGCGACCAGTAATGTTCAACGGACTGCACATAAGCTGTTGTCCCAGAGGACTACGTCACCTCGTGTTTGAGTGAGAGTGACTAACGAATCTCTCCAACAAAACAATTACTTTGCGAAGAGTTTTAAATGCTGCAATAACCTACTATTGCATCAAAATATACGAATCCTGTCATTTGTAAATAAAAAAGCAATTTGTGACACATTTACTGTATGATTCAAACACTCGCTATATCAATCGCTTGAACTAAGACAATCGCCTTAAGATTCTCCTGACACCGCAACAGCTGATTAAGTATAAAACAGCCTCGCCGCCCGCAATCTCGTGATATTATCGGGTTAATCAACAACCTTCATTTCTCCTCATAATTTACTGTTTACCCGTGTTGTGTAAGATTCTCCGGATGAGCATCATCCCGGATATTTTTCTCTTATTTCCTTACTTCTTCCTTTTTCCTATATTTTATTTTCCTTATTTCATACCAACTTTCAATGTATAGCATCCATGTATATCTATCACTGAATAACAGATAGGTTTGTCTACATGCCTCAAAAAAACTTTATTGTTTTAATTTTAAATACACTTTATTTTATAATTAGTTGTTTATTTGCTTTTGATGCCAGAAATTATTGTTATAGTAGTTACAACAAGAAATACTGTCTGAAGGAGGTGTCAAGAGTCTTCGAAATCGGCGCGTTTGTATGAGGAGAGTTATGAAAGTGGAAGAAGCTAGGCAAGTATGTCAGAAACGTGCTATTTGGCACTCGATACTCTCTGCCTACCCTGTTAGGGATTTGGCGTGAAGATGTGTCTGTGTGTGTTGTACATGAACTTGACCATAGATGCGTTGCTACCCCTGAGGGCTAATATGTTCGCCTCGTGTATAAGTATAGCTGGGAACCACGCCTATCCACCGTCACGCAGGATTATGAGGGTGGGATGGTGCCTCCCCAATTAAACTACATAAGTTCTATCACTTGGAAGTTAGTCCGGTAAACGTTAAAGTTTGTTAATTCATGCAACTAGTTATAATAACAATTTGTAACTACCGATTAGTCCATTTAGGAAATAGGTATTGAAGGTGTTAATGCCATGGAAAGATTATATAAAAAATAAGAAATACCAACATCATATAAATGGTCATTTTTATTGTATAAAGGTAGCAAACAAGCTGCAGTCTAACTGATGGTAAGCTGTAGTTCATCTGGTGATGGTCACTGCTGTCTATAATAATAATAATAATAAAAGCTGCAGTGTTAAATACATGCTGCTTAATCAGAAAATTTCTACAAACCGAACAAGACAACACTTCAATTAATCCACAAACATCAATCGCACGCACACACTTAAACTATCGTACTTCTCAAGATACGTCAACATCTCTCCACCAACAATCTGATGTACACTTAGCTTAGGCCCGTGTACATCAGTTAATCCGGTTTAAAAACCGAGTAAAAAAACATGGTAACATAAATAATAATAGTAATTTCATTTATTGTAAATGTTGTACAAAATCACAATATAAATAACGATAGCAAGTTGTGATTAGTATTTATAATCTATGAACATTTGTTATCAATCTTAAATATGATGAATTGTACCTGCGGTTGACTTTGGCTGCATTGCTACCTATGAGGTCTAAGAAGCTGCCTCATGTCTTAAGTAGAGCTAGCAAATGCTTTTCTCAATTTGTTTTAGCGAAACACACAAATTGCTTCATAGAGAATTATGATGGTGGCAATCTTCAGTACAATTTACCACTGTTTCGCAAGGTTTTTAATATTGAGAAGAAATGCTGAAACAAAGTTGTTTTATAAGGTAGCCAACGAGCATACAGTCCACCTGATGAAAATTGGTCTTTGCCGCCCATGGACATTAGTAATCATACCCAAGTACGAATGAGTCACACTCAAAACATTTTAGAAATAGATGGAGCTTTGGTCATAATTGGTTTATTATTTCCAGTGTAGAGTGGTAAAAAATAAACCATTTTAATCATCCATATACATATATTATTGCATTTGAATGTAATTTACCATTGAAACATACTAAACTGTAACAGTGCACATCTAGTTGTGTATACCATAGCTGCCATAACATCAAATATTGAAAATGAAAAAATATTAAAAGTAAAAACGAATCACATAAAAGTATAGGTAATTTTAAGGTGTCTTTTATACTGTAAAAGATATTTCTAAAAAATTTACTTTCAACAATTCCATCTGTAATTAACTGGTGGTATGAGTCAGACCGATGCTTGGCAGATTTTATATTCATTGCTTTGGTACCATTTAATAGCCAGGTGGTAGATTTGGTGTAACTCGATGAAGAGGTACGGTCGGCCAAAGAACTGGTTTACCACCCTAAGGTTGAATGCCGCTTGCAGATTCAT
>DWNR01000830.1:0-17436 GCA_018250455.1 Polygonus leo | reverse complement strand
ACAGGTAATTAAAAAAAATTGAACTTCATTACTGTTATGTTATTTAATGATAATATACAGATTAGGTACAAACAACATTACGAATAGTTATTTTTTAACTTAACTAGCTGAGCTGACCAGGGAAACGTTGTTCTGCCATTTAAAGTATGAAATCCTATCAAATTAAATAAAAAGTATAATTACAATTTATATTTAAGTATAATATATTTTTAATGCCGAATTATAAAAAAAAAACCAAAAAAAAAAAAAAATAGGGCGGATGACCCTCACCACCCAGGGGTATGAAAAATAGTTTACGCTATTTCCGAGGAGTTTTTTTACAAACACTGTGACACGAGAATATTATTTATGAGAATAAGCCAAGAATAAGGCAGCCAAAAAACCCAATCGTAATGAAAAACAAAAAACTCAGCCATACTGAAAAAAAATAACCTAAATAAATTAGGTATGACAAAAATTGTCCACGAATGTTTCGGGCTAATTAAAATCAGAGTTTCATAGGTTTTACCCTGTTTACTTCCTGTATTAATGGATTTTTTTAGAAAAGATGTTATAAGGCCAAAATATGAAATTATTATAAAACTAATAATTTATTATAAAATTAATTCACCATCACATAACTTTTCTGATACAAAAAGCTTCAATAAATATTATAATAGAACAGTAACGAATAAAAATCAACCATTTCGTTTAATTTAATCAAAATCTTTGTTTGCTGATTTTGAACATTCTTTTAAGTATATGTATTAGATAACAAACGAAATTTTATGACATTCAAATATTACATATCAAAATAAATATTTTTCTAGACGTGAAGACACGAATATGTCTTTCTATTTGTTTAAAAAAAAGCAAAAATTACTACGGAATACTATATCTTACAAAAAAAAAATGTCACATCATAACATAGTGTATTATGTAATACAAGCTTTATATTATTATTTAAGAGTAGGATTGGGAAGTTTCTTACATATCTCTATACAATTTTAATATTTTTAAATGCAAATTCAAAATTTTCTCCTGCATTAAAGATACCTTATGTCCTTTACTGTACCCCTCGGCAATGTATATACAAAAATTAACAATAATCGATTAAATACTTAAGGCGTGAAAGCATAACAAATGGCATTTATAAAAACTACCATTATAAATGCGCCAAAAACACGATTTACAAAAATACATCTGACGTCACTGGCCGTAAAAAACGGCAACGCTGAGTCAGTTTAAAAAAAAAGCCAATAAATTGCGTAACGTCAGTACGTTGTCGTAGGTCAGGACCGCACACAGACTCACCCACGCACACATGCACGCCGAGAGCAATGCACGCAGTTGCGGTATCGCATTTTGCGGATATAACAATTTTTCGATATAGTAACATTACTTAGACAGCTGTCCCGCTCGCGCTAACCTCTCTGTCTATTGCCCCAATTATATCGATTGTTTCTTTTAATTATGATGTCCTAGTACTGATTTAATTGGTGCGTTGTTATTTGCTGAGATAAGATACCTAAACGATTCTCATATTACAATTTCCTGAGTGTATGTAATATGTATGTATGTATGTATGTACTCTAATTGTTGTTATTGTATATTCTCACTTGTAATCGAAATCCGAAACTTGTCATGAATGTCGCATTAAACAACACTTTAGTAAATTAGCATTCTCAGCAAAAGCTAGATCCTGTTTGTCATAACAATAGACAATAAACAACTAAATACGTGTTGCGTAAGGTCTGAGTGGTATAAAATCTGAACTGTCGAGACATTTTTCTAAACTAAATAAACCAGTCAGTGCAGCAAAATTTAAAAGCCTGAAATAGACTGCAAAAGCAGCGCCTAAAAAGAGAATAATATTTCTTCCGTTTGTCTAAACTAAACTGGTTCGGCGCACGCGCACGCTGTGTGTGTGTACGTGTGTGTGTGATGCGTGCCTTGTCTTAGGTTAGGGAGGTAACCGACCTCTCGTTTCGCAGACTCCCATTTATTTTTATTATGAACTAAACGAACACGTGGATTCTGAACTGAGCTTTTATTACGCTATCTTCCTTTCCCAACGATTTATAGCTGCTAGGTTAAATGGTTGCATTTTTCGTTACGTATTTTAATCTGTGGCTCGAGTATTGTGCCCCCGTCTTTAGGTATAGATAAAAAATTGGCGCGCAATTTTGTAGTTAGGTACTTTTTTTTATTAATGATCAAACAATTATTAGTCAATTATTAATATATTTATATTTATTAAAATTGGCACGATGTTCTTTTTGAAAATATATTCTTGTAATATTTAATTATAATTTTGTCGATCATGGTCTTATCATAAAAAACATATCAAATAAAGTACAATCTTACTCAAATAAATGCAAGTAGGTATATATTGATACATTTACATATTCAATTAATGCAAAACAATAGATTCAATTATTATAATTTAAAACTTAAAATTAAACAACAACGAAGACAGTTTTAAATTTAAATGAAAATGTCGCTTTGTTGATACACTTTAATTAAAAAATTTACACACAATACTTTTACAATATATTATTCTTAAACAGTTTAGCGACATCTGATCTATATTAAATAATAAAAATAAATCGTATTTTGTCAATCCCCTTTACTTTTCATTTTTTATCAAATTAACTTTCAAAAATATGAATTATAATCTATTAATACGCAAATATTTTTTTTCATAGGTATACTTTTTTCGTATGACAATTGAAGATAGGGAAATGAAAGTTTTAAGTGTATAATACTTAATACATAATATAATATTTCCATATTACCGATAATACCTGGTTGGTATGATAAATAAAACAATATATTTTTTTTTATGGCTGTCATTACTTTGTTAAATTCTCTCTATTTATTTATTGTAAATTTATTTACAGGTACATTTTTGTTCACTAAAAGTTTATGCTATATAAATATTGCATAAATTTAAACCACGAGTGATACTAGTTTACTTTAATTTGTCAATGACAAAAATTACAATCCATACCTAATTTATGGTGAATTATTAAGGAAATAGCTACTTTAACGTATCGTACGTTACAATCTTCGAGGTTATTTCATAGGATTTTTGTATTAATTTTTATTATTACTTTTCTTCAAGTAAGATATTTTTTCAGGATCAAGAATATCTATTATTATACTTAAGTCTTTCAAAGAGATTTTTCCCGAAAATCTCTGCGGAGCAATTCATAAAGACAGCATTAATTCAGATAAAAATATAGATACTAGATATATAAGATACCGAATTACCGATATATTTCCAGTATCTATAAGTCACTGGTATTTTACTGTTCCGATTCCAATTGCGTATAGTGTTGTAATGGATGTAAAAATCTGAGTTCGTCGGCTTTGATCGTGACCTGACTCATGCATACTGCATGAACGTCACTAGCTTTTGAAATTACAATGCTCTGCGCCTAGGACAGGGATTTCGAAAAAAGAATTTTGTTGCTCTATGGTCTCACTGTAATGGGTAAGTCGTACGCGGGTAAAAAGGCGCCAACTTTTTTTTTAATTTGTTACTCATCGACGTCTTTGGCAACCTATAAATATATTTTCTTTAGTCTGTAAACTAAAGATTATAATAAGTACATATAAAATGATTAAAAATATATATATTATACAGCCTGTTGATAGTAAAATGTTGTTTTTTGAGTCATCTTCAGATGCACAGCATATAAATTTTCGCTGACATTAACTGAATATTTTTTATCTGTGCAAGACGGGCATCGTAAACAACTTAACGTAAAAATAAAGGGCTATCGTACCTTCAGGGCCGCGTGATAAGGAATACAAAGGTCTTTATCAGTCGTTGCAATAAGAGTGGCGTTGACCTTTTGAGGAATTTAAAAAGTTTTATGCGAACATTTTTTCAAATATATTCTCTACTCTCTTAATAAGAAATAACCTATTTCATATGAGCTAGTCATTGCTAATTAATTTTTTTACTAACTTTCTGTCAATAAAATGTAGTAATATATGGTTTCTTATACATATTATTTGTTGTTTGGTTTACTTTGAATATGTATTATTATAAATAAAAAAAAACTATAAATAATTAATTAAATAAATTTAAGAATCAGAAGATATAATAGCTAATGGACACAGAATGTCAAAGAAAAATATACATATCTATAGAAAAAAAATAACAAAATGAGAATACAAAGTTTAACCATATCGTAAAATATACTTAGTAGGTATATTTAAGAAAGTAGAAATTTATTCTTATAATTACCTAATTTCTTATAAGTACCTAAGTATTACAATTTGCAAAAAGGAAAAAATATCTAAATTTTCTGTTTTACAAAAATTTTACTATCATTTAATAGCTATTAAATTGGTACTAGTTATTGTTTAGTAGTTAATATTTTTATATATTACATATATATGTGTATATTAAATATATAAATATTTATATACATTACATATATATGTATATATTAAATATGTTATATAGCATTTAGCTCCTATTTTATAGGTACAGATAGAAGGAAGGCTCTGTGTTATCTTAGACAGGATTTGATATTACTAGAGCGAGCTCTACATTTCATGAATATAACATATGACTCTAATTTCACTACCAAACACTGTTGACTTATAAATGTATGAATTTCAATGTTAGGCTCTGGACTTTGGTCTTTGTAAGTAGTTCTGGGTTCGAATCTTTGCATAGTACTGTAGGTATTACGTATTATTTGTTTTTTTTTTATCGAGTGAAGGTAGCAAACGAGCATGCAATCCAACTGATGCGTTGCTACCCCTGCGGTCTAAGATGTTCGCCTGGTTCCTAAGTAGGTATAGCCGGCAACAATGCCCACAGAATACCATGACCGCCGCATGAACAAAAAAAGAAACCAAAATTAATTAATTATATAAATAAAGCTTCATTTCAGCACATTTTTTTAATCAAATTCAAAATAATATTTTTATTAATATATCCCTTGGGCACTCTATTTTTTGAAAAGATACTCCATACCCTTTTCTATACAAATAATGTATATGTAACTTCATAATTGGTTGAGCAGTCAGGCCGTGAAAGCGTAAACTTACAACATTTACAATATTAGTTAGAATATGTAGCAACCGAGCCTACAGTCCACATAGTTATTTAGATGACTAGTTCATCTATTAATTTGTATCTACGGATTTAAACGCTTTTCTTAAGCTAAAGATAATCGAAAGATACAAGCCTTAAAAATTATAAACTCTGGAATTGTATAAAAAAAATGAAAATGAGACGTTTGTTTAACCGAGAATCGAAGTCGAGACCACGTATATCACAAACTGGTAGTGTAGTGTCTACAGTTTCATTTCAATAAAGTCTTTATATATAAAAATCTCGTGTCACAATGTTTGTCCAGGCTAATTTCCTAAACTACCGCATTGATTTTAATGAAATTTCACACAGATTTAGTTTTGACCAACTTTATTTTATTTCGATTAGTACCGCGATATTTTTTTTAATTATTGGACTTTTTTATTGTGATTTGGCATCAAAATACTTACCTATATCCCTAAATGTTGACCCTTCTATCAGCATCCCTCATTATTGCATTGCGATTGTATAATTATTTATATAGCAGAACTACGTTTGCCAAGTCAGTTAGTATATCTATCTATATATAAATAAAAATGAATCACCGAAATGTTTGTACGCGCAATACTTCCAAACGACTGCACCGAATTGGATAAATCTTTCTTTTATGTATTCGTTATTGTCAGGATAAGGTTTGTATGGAAAAAAATAATAGCAAATATTGTTTTTTTTAGTTTTTTCCCGGTTTTGATTGCGGGACGAAGACCGTCCAGGCAGCTATTATTAATATAAATGGATCAGAACGACTAATTATATTAGATAGAATGTTTAAAAAAAAATCGTTACATTCATGCAACATTTTTTCAAAATACGCGCTGCGCCAATGTTTTTCTTTCAAGAAAGATCTTGAGAAAATGCCAAATTATTCCTTTATCCGTTTATGTTTATTTCTTTTGCGAAGCCTTGAAATATATTTTTAATTCATGACTTCATGAACTTTATGTGCGTTACATTTTACAGGGTTTTTATTTTTAGGGTTCCGTATTCAAAAGGAGCAAACGGGACCCTATTACTAGGATTTTGCTGTCCGTCTGTTTGTCTATTACATGGTTATATCCCATGAACTTAGGTAGATACTCGAAATTTTCTCGGATTATGTTATTTACCTACTAGCTGAACCACGCAACTTTGTTTGCGTCATATAAGAGAGAGTGGGTCAATTTTTTTCCGGTTTTGCTACATTTTTCGTTGATACTCCGCTCCTATTGATCGAAGCGTAATGTTATGTAGCCTATAATAGCCTTTCTCAATAAATGGTCTATTCAACACAAAAAGATTTTTTCAATTCGAACCAGTAGTTCCTGAGATTAGCGCGTTCAAACAAACAAACACTTCAGCTTTATTAATTAGTACAGATTTAACTAATTAACTAATAACCTGTACCTTCCCGTATATGGTTCGTCCAGGACGATACCAGAGCCAACGTCGCCTCGTAGCGTTTGTCAACAATTTGTGTTTCGGTAGTCAAGTAGAGTAAAAACCCGGATTTGTTAACTATAAAAAGAAAGTCAAAAACAGACATAACTTAGCTTAAATCGCAATGCTCCAAACATAATAATAATATGATCGTATACTTATTCAAAAACTATACTACAATATAAATATTATTATATTTAAACGTCATGACACTATTTAAACTTATTATATCGTAACAAGCAACCAAGCTCTTGCATAACAGAATAAAAATGCTGAACGCATCGGTTTTCTTCGATAAACACTGTTAGAATTGCGTCATCATTGCATACAACTCATAGACTCGTCTATGGACAAAATATGCAACCGATTATAACCTTTAACACTAGTGTAATAAGAAATAATTCCGCGTACAATTATTCGAACATACTTTCGACAATCGCATGCCAATGACTAATTGCGCCCTTTCTATATCAATGTACTGTCTATGGTTCGATATTAAATTTCAACTTACAATTAGTAAGGTTCCTTTGACGCCATTTTTATTTTGTGCACATGTGTTCTATTTGCTAGCTACTGTGACTATGTAACTATTTGTAATTGATCCCTCTCTATTTCCTATGTACGACTATTAAACAACAATCTAAACAGATTTTAGTATTTAATATCAATGATAGAACGCGAAAAACGTAGCAACTTGCATCGGTTGCTGCGGGGTGATATTAAATTAGAAATTTGTGTTTCGGTTCGAAAGATGCATTTGTTGGTCACACATATACCAGAGCTTCAGTCTCCAGAACGACCATCTTAGTCCCCAAGAGATGTATCACATCAGTGTTTATACTTCAATAGGACTTCAATCCTACCTGAGGTGAAAACATTTGAGCGTACCTAAACTTCTGAGTATATAAAACTCAATTATTTGTAAAATCTACAAAATGACCTTGGCCAACGTGGTGGAGTGTGGCCTAAGTCCTTTTCTTTAAAGGAGAACTGTGTTCAGCAGAGAAAAGTAATGGCTAGTAACGAACTAATTTACACTATCATTCCTTTATAGATTTACTCAAGGATTCTTAGGTGTTTTAGCCGCAGTGGCCACCATCGATGCTCAAACTCCTCGATCACACAAAAGACCTGCCTAGCTACTTACATTATATTCATTTAACGAAACACTGAACTTCAAAGTCATACCCGAACCAATACATACGCATTAGTTCTAAAATATCCTGCGAAATTTTTACGACATGCACACCGTATTGGATATGTGTGTGTGCGTTGAGCGTGTGTGTGTGGGTGTGTGTGTGCTATCGTGAAAGAAATGAGGTTATCTGAATGCGTTGTCATTGTTTGTGTAAGTGATACGTAGATAGTTTTTATTGTGGAGTATAAAATGTAAGAGACTACGATAGTTCCTTTGCGGTATGGTCGCCTGGTACTTTGAACTTTAGACTCCTTATAATATTTATAAGGACTTTCGAGTGTGAACGACCGACCGAAACACAAATTGCTAACCAACAAAATTGTAGATGTTGTGGTGGAAAGGCTATGTAGGTTCTACCACTTCTCATTTCTTCCTGTAAACTATTAGTCATTCGGAATTAAATGCTATCATTAACTAGATATTTGTTAGTCTCTTGTGATGATTCAGATGATTATGATGATGATATATAACTTTTCTTTCGTCCCCGATTCAGCCAACAGATGTCTTTCCATAAATAAAGAAAATATTTATTTGTCAAATTTATTTATGTAATCTATTATAGTAACAGAGTACGAACGCCATCTTGGATTTTATTTTCATTATATTTTCAAGCATCAGATAACACGTAGGATATAAAATCGTGAAAGATGACTTCTCTGAGAATTTCTACTCTTTGAAGAGAACACACAAGCATCACATGTTGACATAGGTCAGTGTTTGATACGCTAAACATGATATACTTGAGGTGTACTTCTATATCTATATTCTATCTATATAATATACTAGCTGTGCCCGCGGCTCCGCCCGCTTCCCCTCCTTTTAGGGGTTGAATTTTTATAGCCTAAAACCTGGCCGGGGGTCTTCTCGATAGATTAGTCAAGTTTTCATCAAAATCTGTTTAGCCGTTTTTACGTGATGCGCGGTCAAATAAACAGACAAACAGATAAACAAACAAACAGACAAAAAATCTAAAAACTGTTGAAACGTGTTCTGTTATCGCTTCTAAGTATCCCCAGCCAACTAATTTTCGAATATCTTCCATGTACAGACTTTCGACTCTCTTTAGCTTTATTATATGTATATAGATAAAAATGAATCCCTATTTTCCTTGGTCCTGGCATCACGCGTGAACGGCTGGACGGATTTCCCTAATTGTTCTTTTTTTGTTGTGTTTGTTATGGGTAGAATATGGTTCTTATTAAAGAAAATTTTGTGAAAGTTGCGCGTAAAATCAGAAAATTCAAGAAAACTTAACGATCATATTAACTTTTCTATTGTAAGCATAGCAACATAACTTCTTAGTAACAATATTTACAGCTAAGACAGGACAACGGCCGTCGGGTCAGCTAGTAACTTATAAAATGTATAATGAATATGAAATCTAAGACTTACTTTTTAACAGCCTATCTATCTCTTAGTAAAAGTTCAAATAGCTACCTATAGTATTCACAACAATAGATAGGACTAACCTATTTATAACATTGATCTATATTCTAACTGACAAAATTGACAGATACCCACTAATGATCGCTATTTTAACTCCCAGTAAGGGATAGATAGATTAATGAAAATGGCGTTAGACTTTATAGTATGTACCTAAGTGTACTGCCGCAATGGAAATTTTTAACCAACCCCGTGCATAATTAAATCATACTTGAGATTATCCGTTGCTTTGCTACCCTTAAGAAGCACGATATTTGTCTCGTGTGTAAGTATAGTGGCAACCACGCCTCTAAGACCTAAAAATAAAAATATCTTCACGGATGACAGTGGTATCTCCCCAGTCGAACTACCCGAGTTCTACCGCCTTTCTAGAATTTTCTACTCTTTGCAGATAACCTACACCAGCATCATATGTTGACATAGGTCAGTTAGATACGCTAATCACAAGATACTTGAGGTAACCTCTGACGACCACATACGGCTCATAAAATTATGTAAAGGAAATTAAATGTAATACTTTTAGTCGTTTGAAAGTAGCAAACGAACATGCAATCCACCTGATGACAAGTGGTCACTACTACCCATGGACATATGTAATCAAATCCAGGTATATTTTATTCGTTAAAGGTAGCAAACAAGCATGTAGTCCACAAGTGGTCAGTGCCACAATGGCAATTTTTAGTAATTGAAAGGTTAAAACTACTTCGCAACAATCCGCGTGCACCATGACATGCAGTATGTATCGCCCTCCCTCCAAACTACAGAAAATCAAAATATATACCAACATACATACCCCCAACACGTGTTTCGCTCCAAAATGGAGCATCAACAGGGCACCATCAGGAAATTTATAATCATTTCCAAGTGTGATTAAATCGTACTTGATATTAGCCGTCCAGACAAAGACGGACAGACATATGCATCAAATCGATACTTCTATATTAATAATATAAAACTGAAGAGTTTGTTTGTTTGAATACGCTAATCTCAGGAACTACTGGTTCGAATTGATATACCGGTTCGGGTATAAGCTAAATAACATCACGTTACCACCAATAAGAGCGAAAAATGTTGCAAAAACGGGGAAAAAATGACCAAATCCCTCTTATATGACGCAAACGAAGTTGCGCGGGTCAGCTAGTTCTTATATATAGGCTAGATATATAACAAACAACTTGTAAACATAGGTCAGTGTTAGATATGCTAAATATGATATGTTAGAGGCAGTTCGTCAAATTAGCACTTTTTTAGCAAAATCGGTAACAATACCTGAAATATGTTATTGAAATCTAACACTTTAGTTTACGATACAGTTCTAAGAATTTACAATGACTTACAAGGTTTTATTAGTAGGTAGGTAGGTAAGTAGGTAGGTTTGTAATAAGCGTCGTTGTTTTTCTTACTTCTTTATTTGTAATCTGTAGTATGGGAGTAGCAAACGAGGATTGGTACTGATGGTAAGTGGTAACTGCAGTCCATGGAGTCAAAATCTACTTGAAGTAGACTACAGATAAACGAATATTGCCAAATTTGACGACTGAGATGGTTCTGTAAAAACGCTACTTGCTAATTGTTACGCAGAAGCCTAGTGGTTGAGAATGCAACCTTTCACACGGGGGTCCGGTTTCAAAACCCAGCAATCACCTCTAATTCTTGAAATTATGTGCGTATATAAACTTAAATTGTCATTTGCTTTACGGTGAAGGAAAACATCGTGATTCTTCACCTTCACCGAAAAGCCCAAGAAATTATAAAAAAATCTCAAGAGTGTGTGAAGTCTACCAATTCGCACTTTGCCACTTCGCGCAAATAGAACTACAGATTGCTTATAAACAAGTGCTACGCGGCAGAAATAGGTGTGGCAATGGCACATTTTTTAGATCACGATGGCATTGTAAGGAATTTATTTGTCGTTTATTACGCAGTCACGATGTGCTTAGCTTAGTTTTTATTTACATGATCAATTTTACCATTAGATGGGAAATCTCATGTTGATCTATAGAATGTTTTGTTCATGATTTTTATATTGAATGAAATATTTTTTGCTGGGGTAAAACTCTTTTAGTTCGAGTGGAGACCACCGTCACCTTCATAATCCTCCGCGAAGGCGTGGTTGTCGTCCATACTTACGAGGCGAATATCTTAGTCCTCAGGGGTAGCTACGAATCTATGATTAACCTCAGGTGGGACTCACTAGGAATCATTCGTACTTTGGGGTGATTAATAATGTCCATGAGCGGCAGAGACCACTTACCATCAGATGCGCATGCTCGTTTGCTATCTTTGTTAAAGTTCAAGATAATTTTGACACATGAAAAATATAACACGACGAATCTGTGGTTAACCTTAGTTACGATTCAGTGGTACTTGGGCTTGGGTCACACATGTCAATGGGTGGCATTAACCACTTATGATCACGTATGATGGTAACGTCAAGTGGATTGTATGCTTATTGCCACCTTTATACGATAAAAATCAATTTTTCCCTTTATCACATGAAAAATATTGAAAATAAATGTGATACCTCTACAAAAATCTACTCTCTGCAGTTAACCCACACAGAGGCATCTTGTTGACATAGGTCAGTGCCGGCTGGTCGGTATTAGGTAGGTATGTTTTTTATTTCGTCAATTCTCTCTGGTCATCCATAGAGAATATCTTCTTGATTATCTGTGTCACTTGATTTTATTTTGTCTATGGTAATATGGATTAATTAATGAACCAAAGACAAGTATCTGTATTTATTTATTTGTGTTGCTAATATCGATTATCAAAAAATGCGTTAATTTTTTACGAGTTTTTAAATTTTAAATCCAGCATTTTAATTCTAAAGTCTTCATAAAATTATTAAGCACGTATAGTACAGTAGGTATATATGTTTCCAAAAAGTTTTATTTGAATTTTGTTACAAAATTATAAATGGAAATAAATGATGATAAGACTCAAATAATCAAAATATTTAGAACTTGTGTCTTGATATATACTTTGATCCACATTTTTTTGTAACTCAAGGAAAAGTAGGCAATAGGCAAAGTAATAAATACTTACGATGTAACATGAAATCAACTCCACATAACTTTCATACACATATTTAAATTAATTCAAAGCGTTACAAATTCTAAAACAACTACACATAAGTATATATTTCAAAACATTGACGCAATTAAAAAAGAGTACTTGGTGCTAGCATTTTTAAATACCCCTCCATCATTCTAGACAAAGATCATAACTCTATCACAGTCATTCAAAACTCGACTCAAAGCTCTATAAATAGAGTTTAAACTCAATTAAACAGAAATAGGAGATTGTGCGTTTTTAGTTGGAGGCTTTAAAGGAAGTCCATACTCGCCTCGTGGGCGTCAGATCGAGATTGTATTATCTTAACAACTATCAGAACGACGGCTCTATCCTCTATCTCGCTCATACTCTATATTAGAATCAATCTAGCATTCCAACTACACGCAGAGTATGAGAAATCATCTGGACTCTATCATGAACTCTACTATTAGTCAAGAAATTCAAAAATATGTTATTGTTCTTTTAGGCACTTAAAAGTTAGGCTGGAAATATTGTGGTTATGGTTTCTTCCTCGGGTTTTAAAACTCATATTCTAATGTTTATTGGAGTTATCTTAGAAATTAAGTATTACACCCAAAATAGTGATAGAAAACATTGTGGTTAACCTACTGGATTAAAAGACTTTAAAAAAATCAAAATTAAAAAAACACTCGTGGCTTAAATGTTGCTGAATAAGCGGCCAAAAAGATTTACAATACATATAATTATAAAAATGTACATCACTTAATATTTAATAAGAATAAATCTGTTAAACCTCATACAATTCAGCTGTTACCCAACCCAAATGGTTGGGTAACATCCATGCACGTAACGTACCATCAGGTGGACAGCATGCTCGTTTGCTACCTTAAAATATACGTCAAAATTGTGTAAAATGGAAAGCAAAGCCGCGGTTAAAACCTATAACTTCCTGACTAATCACTTCATCAAACATCGCCTCGATAAGTGCAAGAACACACCGCCACAAGGTCCTCGATAAGGCAGCGTAAGGCAAACATGTTACGTGAAAAATGTATCCACAAACAAGGTTTGATAGACATTAGCCTTATGTGTTGCCACTCACGTTAATGTCTCCGTTCGTATATATAAATGCCTAGTAAGTCTATATGTCTGTTTGTAAGCCTTCGCCTTAGAGCTTGATTGCTTAAACTAGTTCAAAAAGGAAGTTCTATGTTTGTGTATATGTTTTTTCTATGTATGTTCACATTTTGATAATTCTTTTTTTTAAGTTTTTTTTTGTGTAGTGCCGAAGTGAGCCTATATTTTTTTATAATTATCGAACCCTGAACTTCGAAGATACTGCACTTCGCATTTCAGGAACTCCTCAAAATTAATAGAGAACGGGTAGTGATATAGGTATAAGCTGTTGACTTTTATATACACTGTAATATACACTTTCTACAACAGGATTTTGATTTTTTCTTATTGTGTTTATGACTGGTTTACGACTGGACCTTTGGACGTGGAATCTTTCTACTTCTCTGCTAAACAAAAAAAACATGAATTCGCTTCATAATTAACGAAGTACCGACTTACGAGTAACGTACTCCAAAAATTCTGTTAAAGAAAGATTAGCTGTTTTTGAAAGCGGCTAAAAAAACAAAATGACAAAATAGCGAGAGAAACCACGCGCATAATATAAAGCATTTTATTGTAAAATACAAAGAATAAGTTACAAGCAGTATTGTCATTGTTATGGTTATAAAAATGCATTTTTAAACAAAGTCCTTTATGAAGGCATTACTCATCCGCAGTTCTTTTTATAACCGCCCTTGGACCTAAAGGTTAAAGTAAACAATGAAAGAAATATCTGTATCGAGTATAATCTGTGAAGTTAAAAATAATGTATGTCGTATTTAAAAAATGCGTCACTTTTCTTTTGTTTCTTTATGTTTAATATGAGCGCTTTCATTTAATAAGTTTAAGTTTTAAAATACGGCATGTTATGTACAGTTCCTTGAGTTGTTAAAAATACATACATTTTATTTCTTTTAATATTTAAAAAAAAGTAATTTAATTCTCTCTTGGCCAACTTGGTGGTCTGTGACCTAATCTCTTCTTGTGTTGTGAGAAGATATATTCCCACTTGTGTGTAGAGATCTTTGGTAATACAAATCTTCGGTAAAGATATGTAAATCAGATTTTAATATGAATTTATTGATGAAATATGAAAAAAGTAGTATTTGATTCTTAAAACGAAATATTTATCGTAGCGAACCCTTTTCAAATTTCTGTTAATTAAAAGTCAAATTAGTACCCCCATATCAGTCATTTTTTAATTATCACTCTCAACCCTTTTTTACCGCGAAATTACAAAGTACGAAGGAAGTGATAACTTGATAATTGTCACTTTGACACCTGCTGTGTATTTATAATCTGTTGACAAACGTCACTTCCTGACGTGTGGGAACGCGCCATTGGATTGACGGTGACATAAATATTTTAGCAGTAGAACACATTTACTATAGACAATAATACTATAGACAATAATTATAGGTTTTGCTTTCATAGGAAATTCTTCGTGTTTCTACATTGTCGTACTTATTTCTTACTCATTGAAATTGTTTAAGCAATTTATGTTTCGTTCGACAAGTTCAGGTTAAATCATATTTATACGAAAAGTGAATAAGGAATATACGAATTTGTAAATAGCTTCGAATAGTTCTTATGAGTGGTAATAGAATCTTATTTACCATTAAGTGGTTAGCTTTTTTTATAAATAGTTTAGTTATTGTTAATTACTGTTATTAGCCAACTTCTACCTTTAACCTGAAAAGGGTTGTAAATAATTTGTTTACTTATAAAAACGAATTAGATATGTGTGATTCCCCTGTTTTGATACCCCCAGTGGATATTTTAATTAAAATCCATATATGACTAAATCTCATGCTCAACTTTGTCCAAATAAAATCGTCTTCAATATCGATTCTTTAAATGCGAAAATATCGCGTAAAACACATACGTAAACGTTCGTTTACTACTTTAAGATATCCTTTAAGCCGATTAAAACTACAAAAAACGTACAAAATACAGAAATACACTTTTATTTTTAATTTCTCCATAATGAAACTTGTTAACGACGAAGCGTGCTTACAATCATGATGTTGATTTATTGCAAAACACTATGACATAATAAAAATAAAAGATACAGGCACGAGGCGCGGATAAAAACTGTGTCATCGGAACAGATTAAAAATAAACGTCGACCTGCAAAGAATTGAGTCAAGTTCGCGCGCTTTTTTCTCTGTATAAGCTGTCATTATTATTTTTAAATGTTTTTTTCTTTTATATGCAGTTTTATCGTGAAGCCTTGATTAATATTGTTATTGGTATCGAATTCTGCCGCATTTTTTCGTTTTGCTATTTGCTACTGGCTTGCTACAACAAAGCAAAAAAATCGTTTGACAATGCGAAAAATTTAGGCCACCATTTAGCCCGTGGACTACCACGCAGCTGGCCAAGTGCGAGTTGGTATTTTTTATAGTATAGAAATGGCAAATAGATATGGTAAGTGGTTATTGCGGCCCATAGACACCTATAATCAACTTTAAATAGAATTGAAGGATTACAGATATGGGTGCCAACATGCTACTGAAGACTGATTGTTGTCTGTTATAAAAGTGTCCTCGGTTGCCACACCTTCCTGACCAAAACAAATAGCTATTAAACAACTACTTCGCGGAAAAATGTATGTAAACATAAGGGTTGGCGTGGAAAGAACTTATCTCTAACTTAGCCCTCGCTTTGGTCCATTTCAGTTATAAATCAAGAAAAATGCGAGTAAAAATGTTTCTTTAAATATCTTAATAGCCCAACTCGTTCGGAAGCTTTTAAGTAAGAATGATGTCGTTTCTCGCACAAATTATAGCGCATACATTTTTCACCGTTTTTTGCGTAAACGTTCAATTTTTATGATACTAATTACGCCTTGAGGGGACCCAGCGTGAGCGTTAACACGGCAATACAAGTAAAAAAAACAAGTTAGGATAAATAATTGTTGAAGATAATGAGAACATTTGTTGACACATTGAAAAACTGTGACTTTTATATTACGATATGGTAAGTATAGTTGAAAATATTTTCAAACATCTGAAAATTACCGATGAAAAATGAAACTCATGACACCTTAAAAGGATCTCGTTGTTTTGTATAGCACCATAACAACAAAGTTTAGCACATGGCATGACCTGAACTATCGCTTAAAGCCTTTTCATCTGAAAAGAATTATGATAATGGTTGGGATTGTGATGATGATGAGAAAAACAAATATATCATATATACATATATATCATAAATATATAACAGCTACGATACTTACTATAATTCATAGCACCCAATAGATTTGCTTTTTAACTCATCAAAGTCAGTTTCTTAAAACTGTTGTATAACCCTTTTTTACATTTGAATTAATTAATGTTGAAAGACTGTATCAGAATGTACCTTCTTAAAATAAAACATACCCATTATAAAGGTCACATGGCTATACTCATGTATGTATTTTCGAGATTGCCCGACTAGTTTAAGTAACTAAACTTATAATGTTAGACTCTTATATTGTTAAAATATACCCAAATACAGACTAGACAAATGTCTAGAGAATAGATGAATTTGAATAAATTCATCACTCGAATTTCTTGTCTGGGCGAGAATCAAATCCTGCGTCATATCACGATGACCTCTATACATGAAGGCTGAAGGCCTTTACTTTATTTCTCCCCACCGCTCCTGCCGGGGTAACGCACCCGATTCATTCTAATTCCCTGTCGCGAACCCGTTAACGTAGACTGTTTTACAAAACGATCCAGTAACGGGATCCTCTGATTTGATTTATTAAGAAAAACAGGAAAAGCGGGCTTTTCCTCTATAAATGATTCTAATTATACATGTTTCTACTGATATTATAAATCAGTTAGATTGCTTTGATTGTGAATCGAAGTTAATCGATAATCTTATATTATAAAAAATTTTGTGATAGATGTCATGGGTTGAATCTGGCATTTCTTTTAATTCTTTAATGTCCACCTAATGGGATGTCACAATGGTCATATAATGGCTTGTCACAATGGTCATAAGTTGTAGATTTCACAATTTTATGCTTATTTTTTTGGCATAACGATACACCTTGGGAACGGTGGCTTTTTTGATTTTCAAAAAGAATTCTGTAAAGAATCTACTTTGAATAAAAATATTTTGATTTAGA
>DWNR01000829.1:0-17440 GCA_018250455.1 Polygonus leo | reverse complement strand
ATCAAAATTATTAATTATTTTTCACTTTTTAGTTCATCTTGAAGTCGGTTCTATTTTTAGTTAAAAAGTTTTTATTGATAATGAAATTGCACGTAATTGCGCAACAAATTGCAGCAATAATCTAAAATTATGAGCAAATGTTGTCTGTAGCCCGTTTACAAGCCCTGTTAGGGATTAAACATACACTCCAACGGGCCAGAAAAATGAAGGAAGGTCACGCGGCCTTGAAACATGAACGATAAGGTATTTTGTTGAATTACGTTGTCTACTTTTCTATGTACCAAGCAATGTTTTTTTATCGTAAAAAGGTACCAACGAGCATACATGATGAGCACCTATGAACATAAATGGCTACTGCCGCCGCACCATTGCTTAACCACATGTGCGTTGCTACCACTGAAAACTAAGCTGTTCGCCTCGTGTGTAAATATAGCTGGTATCCACGCTCTCCAAGCCAGTATAGAAAATATCAATGGATTGCATCCTCAAATTAGTACACAGTATAAAAGAAGTTTACAAATACTGTTCATGTAATTTAGATAAATTATTCAAATCTATTTTAGGAATATGTATGGTGAATAATTTTGTAATTAATACATTCATAATACTAATACGGAAAATGTGATTTTTACCTCTAATTGTTAATAAACCTAAGATTTTCAACAGCCTATTGTCTATTTTCCTGTATAATTTAAAATTATTTACATATACAACTATATTTATATTATCCTGTTGTGGCAATCCCGACCACCAAAATGCATTGACGCAAATTCCTCTATGATAAACGGTAGGGCAAAATATTTTACCAACTAAGCCAGGGTTTCCCAAAGTGTGCGCCGCGGCGCCCCGGTCGCACCCGTAAAAAGTAAAGAGGGGCGCCGTGAGGCTTTCTCTGGAAACTAATCTTGGCCTAAGTTTTAATTTTTTTGCATATCGTCCTAGCATCATTGTATTTCGAGTAACTAGGGGGTGCCACGACATAATACTAACCTGTAAGTGCGCAGCAAACTAAAAAAGTTTGGGAACCCCGGACCTAAGCAATTGGGATTTTAGCGGTCAAATGCGGGTTTATTAATGAAGGCATTATTAATGAAGAGTTCCGTACCATCAATGTTGTAATCAAATTGAATTGTTAAGTTAATAGTTAAAAAATATAAATAATCTGTACAAGCTAACTGTTGCTGGTTACCCTTAAACACGAGGCGAACATCTTAGTCCTCAGGGGTAGCAACGCATCTGTGATCAGACTTAGGTATAATTTAATTGTACTTGGGAATGATTACTGATGTCCGTGGGCGGCAGTGACCACCTATCAGCATGGACTGCATGCTCGATTACTACCTTTATAGGATAAAAAGGGATTTGAGATGGTCGTCTCCTTTACAAGCATGGTGGTCGGCAACGACCGAAACTAAAATTACTAATAAACAACTGCTACAATAAATAGGTACGGCGGTAGTGTTACTTTTACAAATTGCACCAGCAAACTATACAGATTATAAATTTTAGCGATTAATTTGTCAAAAATGTTAATTACTTAATTTTTGATGCATTTGTTGTCCATCAAATGTATCGAACACTCACAAGGTGTTTAACGCAACTTAAGAGGTTTAAAAATGTATTGGGGATGCGATAAGCGGCGCGGAACATAACTGGTTTGCGTATCCGGTGGTTTGTTAGGGTTGCCACTTTTTATTTTCAAAAAAATATATAAAAAAAAATCTACAAATAACTGAGTTGACTACAACCCTTACATTATACTGTCTAATGGTACAGTAGCGGGGAATGCTATTAGCATGAAGTCCATCGTTTGTTGCAATACGACATCGTACAAATAAAGTTATTATTTGTTTTGAATATAACCTATCCTGATGTTAAAAAAATCTTGTTTCGCCGTTTATTTAATTATGTACGTTTTGTTATTTATTATTCGGTTGAAGGTAATAATTGAGATGCAAATCGATGCTAGCTAGTTATTAGACATAATTATTGAATCTTGTGAAATTTCGCAGTTAATCGTTGTTAAATTATTTATAAATGTTTCAACAATCTGCCTATAAAAGTGTTTTCTAAGTTTCCGAATATGCAAGTTCATCTTCTATTTGTCTATTGTTATGACATTTTTCATTTTTTTTTCAAAATCGACAACCCTATGCACATTGATATTCGCATGCCACCAAAAAAGTGTATACAGGTGACGACTATGGCCGCCAAAATAATGAGTAGGTATTCCAATTACTTTGGCGATACGAACACGAACATTACTACTGCAAAATGGTCCCGAGACCGGTAAGGCTTATTGCCCACTGCGAAAGATTAAAGATTTATAGCACTTTAGCAATAAAGTAATCCCAAGTACGTCTAAATCATACCAAAAGTTGACAACTTACGATAGCAGCCAGGTGGTAGAACTCATGTAGTTCAACCGGGGTACCACCGTTACCCTAATAATCCTCCGTGAAGCAGTGGTTACCGGCTATACTTACAAACGAGATGAACATCTTAGTCTTCAAGGGTGGTAACGCATTTGTGATCAATCTTGGGTCTATCATACTTGGGGATGACTATTAATGTCCATGGGCGACAGTGATCACTTACTATCTGGTGTACTGCATGCTTGTTCGCTACCTAACAGAACAATAAAAAATGGAGTCCGCCTGATAGTAAGTGGTCAATTCTGCCCAAGAACATTAGGGATCATCTCCAAGCTCGATTGAACGTACCTAAGGTTGACAACGGATACAAAACTACCTCTGGAGACTTAAATGTTTCCCTCGTGTGTAAATAAAGCTGGCAACGACATCTCTCCAAGAACGAAACACAAACATTATTTCACGGAGAATTATGAAAATAGGTACCTCCCCCGCCTAACAACACGAGTTCTAGAGTTTACCGCTGTATTTTACAGAGTTCTAGTGGATGACGAGCCTTATGAGCGTCGCTGTCGACTACACTCAGCGCGCGGAAATTTTTATCACAAAAATAATATTTCTTTCAACTGTCATTACGGCTGAATCACTCATATTTCAAGGTTCCATCGAAATAAACTCATAAATGTATAGTTATAAGTAAATAAACTTTTAGTTACGTTAAGAACAGTGTTCAAACTATTCTTACTGTCGATCCGTCGATCGATCGAAGTTTCCAGTACATAAAGAATTTTACTCTGAACCATGTTGAAACTGCTAAAAATTGAAATAACCGTGCAGCGCAAATTTTGCATTATTTTTTTAAAATCTAAACCTAGCGATAAGGCAGCCGGGCTACCAGATGGTAAGTAGTCACCATCGCCTATGAACATTTGCAGCACCAGAGGGACCGCCAATGCCGGCTTTGGAGGAGAGCTCTTTTCGCGCCTTTTCTGAAGAACTCCATGTCCAGGAGGAAGCTCATTCCACATGTTGCACGTACGAGGTAAAAAGGGGAGCGTGCAAACCGAACCGAAGACCGCCACGAGGCCAGTTGATGTGGATGAAACCTCACCCTTCGGCGAATGGTGAATTTTGTTACATGTAAAAAAGCCATTTGTATGACTCGACATTAATGAGCGTCCGATACTATCGATTCAGTTGTATGTACGTGCCTAGCTATGGTTAATTAGTATAAGTGCTTTCAGTTATTGCGTCAGACGAGAACAATACAAACAATACTACTAATGTAAACTAACACCATAATGATAAGTCATCTATCTATACATAAATAAAATCGAAATGTCTGTATATGATTTCCAATGTGATTATTTTCGATTCGTCAATCAATCCAATTTGGTGTGCTTCGTCCAAAAAAAATCTAAATACACGTGTCTTCTACGTGTGCGTTATTTTTTTCTTTAATATAAAGATAGCAAACGAGCATGCAGTTCAAATGAAGGATCAGTGTCGTCCATAGACATTTGCAATCAACCTCAATTATGAATTGCACCTCAGATTGGCACGTGATAGACACATTGCTACACATGAGGATTACTATAGTGTGTGTTCGACTTGTGTATAAGTTAAGCCGATAACCACCGTCTCCCTAAAACCGTAACACAAAAAAAAACTCTCGGAGGATTAGGACAAGGACGGTGGTTTTCCCAGTCAACTTGAACGAGTTTTTATCAGTACTATAAATGACAGCTACAGCTGCCACCTATCATCAAATAGTCTATTTGAAGGTAGGTGACGGGCTCATTTGATTTTGCTTTATTACAAGACTAGCTTTTGCCAGCGACTTCGTCCGCATAGAGGTCGAAAACGCCTTGGGGGTAGAATTTCGAAAAATCCTTTCTTAGTGCTCACTTACATCATAAAAGGAACCCCTGTACTAAATTTTAAGTTTCTAGGCACAGTATTTTCGGCTGTGCGTTGATACGTCAGTCAGTTAATCACTTTTGCCTTTTATATATATATATATATATAGATAAAGCAAAATCTTTGCATAAGATAAATCAAATGGAGTTGTTAACGTCAAACGTTTTACGCTGACCTTTCAATGGCGTTACGTTAGGCGTGTCGTAATATTTATACCTGTATCAAAAATAAATTCAGCAATCGGACCACCGATAAGATTGGCGGTCACCCAAGGCCAGAGTCGCATCTTTTTACACGTCAATATTTACAAACGTAACCATTTGTACATGAGTTTGATAGATCGATTAGACACGTTCGGTTTAGCTTGGTTATACACCTGATTCTTGCTGGTTTTAAGTTGCATTTTAGGGGATTCAGACTTCGAATATGATGCTTAAGTTCCTAAGATATTGTTGATAAATTTACAGACTTACCCTAGTTCTTTGGGTTCTAAGAGATAATAATATATAGGATAATTCATATATTATTTAATTAAATAACGGTATACATATTATATGTTAACTCGTTATTATAAATGATTTGTGTCAAATATCATCCAGTCACTCAAACATTTTAGACGGATCAAAACGAAATATACACCACATATAGAGTTAGACCATTAGCAAAAGCAACTGAAAACCGCATATTATTTCAAGTTGTAGTTATTGCGTGATGCGTGTATAGTATACACAGGCAGGCACATAAATTTCCTGAAAATAATTGTTTTTTTTCTGCCGCTCCTATATTAAATTATTGAAATTGTATTTATGTTTTTTTTTTCTAAAATTACAATTTCATATAGACGACTTATGGTTGTAATGGGTTATGGGTATAAAGTTATACCGAGTAATATCGCGTAAAAGTGCAACATTATAAAGAAGCTCCTTGTTATTTTTCATGCTTCTAAGCCACCTTAACACAATACAATAGATTAATACTTACATCATCTGATATAGGAGAATGAAGAGGAGAATCTTTGGAGCCCCTGCGTTTCAACCACACTTCAATAGCCGCATTCAGGGACTGTCTTCTGCGTGTGTTCATCATTTTCAAACCACTTGCTTATTATCTAGCACTTTATTCAGCCCCACACATCACTACTCAAGTCTGTCCCGATAGAGGAAATGCCACAGAATTTAAAAATAAATATAAACGCTCCCGAATCGTTTGTTGATAGAAATAATGCGTGCGACCGAAACGAATCGACTGAGGATAATGGTAGAATGAAACATGTATGTATTGAAACACGCGCGCTGATAGCAGAGGTAGCAGCAGGAAAATGGTGTGATAACACTAAAGATGTATGGAAATTAATATATTTCCATGGGACTCTAAAGTCCAGACTGTAAATGTTTTGCTTTTACAGCTCAAACAGTAGATTTGGCAGACGTTCTCGTAAAATACGTAACACAAGACGTAATAGATGTGATAAATATAAGTATTTCTGATACAGTAATGTTGTTACGGTGTATCAGTGGGTAATTAGCTTGCAGTTCACCTGGTGATAGGGGCCTGTAAATGAACTGTTATCAAAGTCTTAGACGATGGAAATCAAATTTAAAAGCAAATGCAGTCACTTCGCTGAAGAAGATACACGTTCGCCTAGTGTTTAAGTGTAAATAATAACAAAACAGTATTGTTTCAGCAAGAATTATGGATTATAGTATAAAACCCCGCCGTCATAAAAAAATGGCCACTTATGAAAAACAAGCGAACGCAGTACTATATATATATATTTCATATTTTGTTTTCTTTTGTTATTTGGATTCGAATTTCTTATATTTTTCTGTGTATCTACATTTTTTTTGATAAAATATATCGTTTTTCTTTTTTTGCACCCCTCACAATGTATGTAGAAAAAATAAAGTAATTAAGACTTAAAAGGATAAAAACAAATTTATATTCATTAATAATTTGTGAGGATTACAATAAAATCGTCAGCAACGAAAATACATTACTACATTTCACTTAAAAAACAATTATGCAAGGAATTACACGAAATGTACGTACCTTAGGGAACTAAGGAATTTATAAATAATTTATAACGTGGGGAAATACGACCACAAGTAGTAAGGAAAACAAAAACATCCTCTTAAAAGTGTCTATTTAAGGCTATGTATTGTCTGCAGTACTTTGTGGTTTTGTTCGTATTTACATCCACCAACTTAAGGCAGACGAGTTTTGAGATTGCCAGGTGGTAGCCACCTTTAAATCCTCCGTAAAACACATGAAGCTAACATCTTAGTCCTGAGGGGGTAGCAACGCATCCATTGTCATCAGGCACGGTTGATATAAATTGAGTAAAGTGTGGTAGGGCGACAGCGGCCACTTACCAACTGGAGGATTGTATACCGTTTGCGGCATTTATACGATATTATTTTTTATAAATTTAATTTCATTTACTATAATACAACGTAATAAATGTAAAACAGAATGATGGAGAACCCATTCTACGGCTAATAACCTATTATTACCACCATATGCTCCATGACCTAATAATATAAATGCATTGTCGGCAATAGTGTGCGGAAACACATCCCACTTCAATCCTGTTATTCCCCAAGCATGCAACGGTGCATTGCCTCATTTACGATCAATATCCCATTAATGTTTACAGTAATAGGTTTTTAATAACGTAGAATTTGCCAATACATATTACTTTCAGAATATTTTGAGTATGTACAATATAAATAAAATACAATTATTTATATGATATGATATGATAAAAACATGGGCCCTGTAGATCTTACCACCTCACCGTTGTGCACATCAGGTAAAAGTAAAATGCCATTCTATTAATTCGTCCCTCGTGTATGTATGAACATCAATACGTTGCACAAATTGCTAATAAACAACCTATACACGGTAAAAATGGGGAATCGTCACCCCTTCTTCTATACCTTAAGCTTCGAAGCTTCTATCCCCTACTATTGTGTAGAGTTTAAAAAAAATGAATCCGACTTAGTCACAACAACGTATCCTGATGGCCTGATTTAATATAAATAAGGCGATTATTTTTCTCGTTTCCCGCTTTACTACCTCCCAAGAGCAAACGCCTTCTAACCGTATTTCACTCGTCTTCGAGTTAATGAATAGCCGACCGCGGGAAGGTTGTACGAACAAAAGACTAATGTTTGTTTTACGTTTAAAAAATAAACAATGGCGTTCCGTTTTACTCTAAATGACCTCTGTACGGACAGCAAATAAAGAGAAATGAGAGCCGGTCGCTTTGAAGATATGAGAAAACCGCAAACTCAGGTTCCTTTATGAGCAAATGGTTTTATTTACCAAATGTTACGTAAGGTACAATTTATAAGATAACTAGCTGACCCGGCAAACATTGTTCTGCCATATAAAATATTATCAGTGTTTTTCTACTATGTTATGCATGTATTATACATACGTATAAAGCTATAAACCTTCCTCTCGAATTACTCTATCTGTTAAAAAAACTGCATCAAAATCCGTTGCGTAGTTTTAAAGATCTAAGCATATATATAAGGACAGACTATCTATCGACTTGTTTTATACTATGTAGTATATGTATATAATCAATTTATAGATGAAGTGTATATAAATAATAGAACTAAATAATACAATAAGAATACTCACTTTATGAAGTGAAAACTTGTAACAGGTGTCTTACATGCAAAATGATTTCGAATTTGTCTCTCAAACAAATGAAAAGTCTGAAAAATGAATTTATTAAATATCTGAGAATAGTACAAATACTATGGGACTCAGAAGTCGCATAATATTTTCCAATCCCCAATCCCAATCAATCAAAAAATCTGAAAGATATATTTGGATTTTTATTCTGGACTTTGCTCTGGGTGGGTCTTTTTGTAAATTCTTCATTACATATGTCCTTCGTATCCACACAGGGAATTATGGGACGGCTGTGAATATAGAACTACGAAGCAGAATAGTAATATTTATGCGCTTGACAGTCAAATTGCTGGACATACCCACATATAGTATACAGCTGGACCCTATGTCATAATAAAATAAATGTAAAACACAAGAAACAAAACGAAACAAGCGCGTTGAATAAAACATAGCGAGAAACTTGTACCATTTCATTATTTTCTCCCAAATTATTCTCCCGAAGGACTTCACGGAGATAGATCGAAGCAGCTGTGTGAATATTGTATTAGGGAATTTATGAGGGAATGGCATTACCTACCGTCAATTGTTTTTGGTACACCATGATTAATTGTTAAAGGTATTGCGTAATATATCGTTATATGGTTTCATCGTTATTCCATTGTAAATGTACGGGTATGTGTAAAAAATGTGTCGGTATTGGTTTATGCATTTGTACCAGGCCTTACGTAGACCAACACATTCTAAATAATTTAATCCATACGAAATGTATCTACGTCAAAGATTAATAAATTTTTATGCGTTGTGTGCATTGCTCCTAAAGAATAGGTTATATTTATATAGACTAAAAAAAAGCGTCACTTATACTCTGTATTGAGCTTCAATACGCATGAATCTACACCCACTCTTGCTCCTGGTGCATGCTTCAGTGTTGATCCGTAATGGAACGGTCATCCACGCAAATAATTCATTCTTCTTACCTATGAGTTATATTGTAGCCATACTCATGGGTGCTGTACATAAAAGAGGTAACTAGTAATTAGGCACTATCGTCCTCGCACTCAAAAGTAAAGACAGAAATGTCCTAATACAATATACTTGCGATATCGCAATGTGTCGTTTGTTTGATATAAAATTTCGAAAAAATGTCAACATTAGGTTAATTACCTTAAATTTACATATTTATAGGACTATAAGCTTAGACGTCGTTTATTTTATATGAAGTACTATAAATAATGCAACATATTTCATATTTATGGAACTTAACCAATGCCGTGTGATATCAACCAGACAGACAGTCATAAATCATTATATCTGTCCCAAACGAAAATTTGCCAATTTATTATCGCTTATCATACGATGACGTTATAAGTAATCATTGTTCATGCCCAAATAAGTTAAGAAATCATATAAAAGTGCAGATGACCTTGCATATATGCAGGTCATTGACCGGTTCATTGACTCTTGATAAAAATTGTGCATTAGGCACATAGTCTAAGGCTTAAAATACATAGCGTATTTAGGCTTTTTCGTTCATTATTTTCGAGTCAAGATGATGTCGGCATTTACGTAAGTTGCTTTATGATTACTTTTCAGAGACTGACTTCGCAAAATATCTAACTTACAAAAGGTTTTTTTAAATATTCGATCACCAACTGATCATCTGATCACCAACAGTAAGTAATCACTGTTGATAATAGTGACAAACCAAACTTATAATAACTATACGTTCGTCCTTTACGAGGCTGATCACAAATGTGTTACTACTCTTCAAGTCTGACTTGTTAGCCTCTTGTATTAGTGTAATGTGATTTGTGATCGAAATAAAAATTGCTTATTAACAACTGCTACGCGCCGACTATCTGTGTATGGTGTCCGCCTGTCAAACCTTACACTGTTTCTGTCAATTATCTATATATTTTACGATCCCTAGTGACTTATATTTTTAATTTTAGGGATGCATCAGGTATCATGCAAGTATCGATACCGATATTTTTTATTAATATCGGTATATACGATACCGGCGTTATAATCTCACAAGTCTGAATAAAGTCTGAGTTAGTTATAGAACCAGCCTAAGAATTCGCCCACACAACGCCTATACAGTAACTGTTCTACCAGAATAATCTACAATTCTTTGTACGTTTTTATATGCCATCTCATACATGATATCATTATTTCCGTTGTTTTAGGTACAGTTGTAACTGTATTCTTAGAACAGTCTAATAATATCAATAGATTCGATAGTTTTATGGTTAATTTAAATTATGATTAAACTGTTATATTATAACTCTGAAGTAGATACATATTTACTATATGGTGATGCGATATCCAAGAAAAATAAATTTAACATCATATATTGTGATCACATACAATAACATACATTTATGTATGTAATCATAGGTGTACTATTATTACTTATCAATATCAATTTATTCTAAAATTACAGTAGAATAAACTAACCAATTCGTACACCAAAATAAACATATAAAATAAACCCATACAATATTTAATAGCAATATAAATTCAAAAGTTCTGAAAACCCACAAACTGAGAGCTTCCGGAAAATACAATCATTATGCACTATTTACAATCTCGCCTGAAAACTGTATAAAGCTCTATGGGTCAAAGCTTTGTTTCCACGTAGCCTGTTATTCACTCAATTTGGTTACCAAAATAGGAAGAGCCGACTCAAAGGATAAACTTGCGTAGAGTGTTCCGATTGAAAAGTTTAGTGGGAGCTCACTGTCAAATCTTAAAATTGAAAAAAGGACATTTTAAAACGGAAAATAAAAATAAGAATAAAGACAAATACAAAATATTTACAAAGAATGCAACTGAAGAACTAAAATAATAATATACGAGTACTTGAAATTGAATCTCTGTAATAAAATTGAAAGATTTTTACTGATCTCAAGATATTATATATGTACACTTAAATGAATTATTATGGGTTAGAATGCAAAAAAACTAACTAGTTATTGTGCGGCAAATAGCAGCATCATTCGATAAATATTCGATCATAAAAATCAAAACAAAGAAATAATGAAAATATATAAATCCAAGTAAACATTGATAGCTTGCATGTTGTAGATACTATAACTATTCGAAATAGTTTATTGAAACCGTAATACCCTAAAACCATAAAGTATATGAAGTGACACCGACCATACAAAGAGAATAAAAACATCTTTCTTCAAAGTTAATATAACTAAAAACACAAATTTCGTAAATAAACAAGTTTATGAATTTACACATTCCTCGCGAAATAATTCGTCTTAAGCTCCGTTAAAATTCTCGTTTGGCGCTTTTGAGAGCAGATGCAGATGCTGTGCTTATTGTCTTAACAGACAACGAACAAACATTCTGTTTTATTATATCTAAAATAAATACGAAACATAGCATACTACAAATTAAAAAGAGAAGTAAATGATTAACTACAATTATAAAACACTGTAACAACTCGACTTTGTGGACACGTTTTGAAATAAAGATTTAGATAGTATTGAACATGTTTATTATCTTGTACAACTACTAACTTCTTAAAATCGAAACTTCTTAACCAATTTTAATGAAATTTGCTCGTATGTGTAACATACTTCAATTTGAGAGTAGGATACTTGAGAGATAGGATACCTACAGATTGCGCTGTTGTCGTGATTTATGATGTATGAACTGATTATCTTCGCAATAATCTTTATAAAATAACATAAAAGTAGATATTGTCCTGGAAAAAATGTTGCTGATCTTGATGTCATCATCATGTAGTGTATGTTGTCATCATCGTTTTTCTGCAATTTTTCGACTTAATACTGCTACTACATAATTCCATTAAACTTTTGCAGGACAAGGGGTAGAGGACTCAGGTCCATATTCCTTCCAATTTACACCTATCTACCCTACAACAGAAGGTACTATACACATACATATTAGATTAATTTATTACAAAAGTACTGCTAAAATAACTAAGCTATACCTTAAATCTATTAACGTTTCACTGCTCCGCTAAACATTTAGCGATAGCGCGGATAAACGCATACGGCTATTTAAACTGCAAATCTGCTTAAAAGATTATAGAGCGTGGCGAGTTGCCACCAACTTGTTTTATTATTTTAACGATAATCATACGATCTTTATTACCTACGATATAAGATTTATTATTGACTAATTGCAACTGCAACTCTCACGCGAATCGAAAGCATTTTATTTCTCAACGCTCTCTTTACTAGTAAGGTTATGATCTTAATGCTGTCATGAGACAATAAGTGAGATAGATATATTTTGCGATTGTGAAACCACTGTTTTTCATAGCAAATATTAAAAGTCCTTGTTTTAAGACATCTGGATAAACAAAGATTGCCGTTTGTTCAATGATTCATGTTCGGATTGATAACGTAATTCATGAAATATGTTTATCAAAACGACGCCCTGCTATCTATTCATATCGGCGAAAATAATTGTCAAAATAATTTAGATAATCATCTTGATAATGCATTGTTTGTTAACAAAATAGACAAATAAATTTTGGAAACAATGACAATCATAAATGACGAAATTTATTGTAGAAAGACAAAATACTCATTATTTTTTAGCTCTTACGACGACGACACGATCTTACAATATTGAAGAGGTAAATGGAAATAGTTGAAATAGAAGCTAGATCATATTCTAGCTGAATCAAATTCATTTATTAAGTATAAATTTTAAATCTCAACAGAATTGATATAACATATTACATGTTACAAATTATTTATTTACATTACACCCCTAGGGCTGAAATTATTTCTAGTTTATATGATGTCATCAGTGATAAACCTTAAAGAGAATTACATTAATCTACAGTTATCACACCGCGAAGATATTGGGTAACTTACATTAGATATTTTTTTTAAATCGTCAATTGTTAATTAAATAATCCGTGTAGAAAAATAAATAACATTATTTTTAATACATTTATTTTACAATTATCGCAAGCTATAAAATCTCTCTCAAGGAAGACAGTCCCGAAGGAACAAACTCATTCAATTAAGCCTGTAGCATATTCCATATTTCATAACACAAACTTATTCCAACTCGGGCCCGTTTTCTCGCGAATCGTTTAGTAGACGTGCATTATTAATAGCCATTGCACTAGCTAACAAGTTCAAGATGATAACTCGAATGTTATAATTAATTCTTAATTGTGACTGTTTCTCATACAATGTTATTTATTAATTTATAAGACATCTCCCGGAGATATATGTGTCAATTAAGGATTTCTATTTGTGTGTTCGCAGTATGATATATGTGCCATATTGTATTGAATGATGATGTAATCGGATATCGAATACCGTTGTAATCGGATTATATTTTAATATAGTTTTTTGAATTAACTTTATAATTTTCGGTTTAGAGATTCTTTATTGTCTTAAGAAATTACAAAATTTCACTTATAAGACAACTTAAAACTAAATAAATTAAGCAAAAACTTTGCAGTAAGCATGCATTAAAAATATACAAGGAGAGAAAAAAAGGTATTTATTATTAAAAAGGTTAATAATATGTTTCAGAATGTTTAGTATTATGGTGATATACACTCTGTAAAAATAGCTCTCTCTAAGTAGGTAGACATACCTGATATGAAAAAACTGTGACAAACTGTCGAACAGACGATGGGCACTTAGTAATAGGTCTAACATGCTGTCGTTAAAATAAACTAAATGACTTAAAATAAAAAGTATATTAGCATCCATCTTTGCGTCTTGGTTATACTAGCTTTAGAGTATCAAATTATTGCATTATCTTTATGCATACGGACATATCACCAACAATATATGTTTGTCTATCATTTGTCTATTCTATTGCTTTCTTTCAAATGCTTATGATTGAATGGCCTACATAGCAAAGGTCTTGTAGAAGTACTTTACTCACGTAAAGGCATTTCAGTGCAGGATGTTTATCTTTCCGATTCCCTGAAATATTGGAGCGTTTGCTTGTACGTGCGAAGTTTTTATTTATAATGTATCGGGAACTCCGACGTATTTTTCGTAACACAGATATATTCATAAATATTGTAAAAGATAACGTTTGATATTATATAAAAGCGTATCTTGCGGGCCTGCTATTTATATCAGGTCGAAGGACTTTATCACTGACATTTTCGTTTTACACAATGTTATGGCCAATCACCCTTGTTTGCTGAAAGGTCACTAACCCGACAGTAAAAGCAAGTCCTTAAGGATTTAGTTGATATTTATTAATAACACCTTACGTTCTATACAAGCTTATTGTCCTCAAATCTGCGCATTTTTTTGTTTTGTAGATAGTTAATATGTATCGATTGTTAAGAAGTATTTCCTTAAAGATGTGTATTCATCGAAGACATTTCTTGACGTATAATCCAGTAGAGCGACATCATAAACATTATAAAACTTATCTAAAGAATGCTATATTTGGAGCCTTAAAGCTATCAATGTGGCGATGCTATCAACACAATCTAATCATACGAAGAATAATCTGCCATTTCTTACACGAGTAAACCAAAGACCAATACGTCAGCCAATGATGTATTGACGAAAGGGTCTCCTTAAATATGTTGTCACCAAAAATATTTTCGCTCGTTACCCGTTGAGCCCATCTATTGTCTTTTACCTCCATCTCATACATATTAATACGATTCACGCCTTTCCTAAACACATCTCTAGAGACGTATGAGGGTTTTTAGATTTATGTTGGGTACGAATCTGCCTCGCGAAACAGTGCACAGCGCCATCTATCCTCCAAAGGTCTAGTTTACTGACAAGGGTCACTCATAATATTGCAGCGGGACCTGGCGTCTCTACACAATCTTACTGACACCTCATACATATTAATGAAGGAACTCCCAAGAATATGGAAGAATTGCGCACATCTCCAGATTTAGTGGGATTATCCGGAGGTCGAGGAATTACAATTCCCTATTAACATCTTAGGATCCTCAGCTTAGTATGGCCGAGCATTTAATGTCAATCGTAGGATTATTATCGTAGTATCGTATCGTAGGAGGATTATCTCTCAAATTAATATATCCATTTTCGATTGCTAAAAGTAATTTAACATAAACTACATTACATTAATATACAAAGACATTGCTGCTGCCGCTTATAATTAAAATGAACCCCAGAAAAGAGGAAAAGTGAGAAAAGTACATAATTACAACTCCTAACAATTGAAAAGAAAGGTTAAAAAGAATTTTAAACTCTCTTTTATAAGAATCATTGTAACGCCATTTTTCTTCGCAACTTAAATTTAAAGTATTCCGATTAACTGAGAACTGCTCTTCACTGTGATATGTAGGTCAAACCTTTTGACCTATAAATCCAGGTTTATCTGCTTATAGAAATAATAAATATAATGCGCAACAGCCATATTCATTATAATTAACCGACATTGATGTCAAAACTCTTAACACAGATTCTGAAATCAATAACACTCCTGATATTATCAGCGGACAGGCTTATTTCAACTATTTTTATTGTGAACTAGCTATTAGCCCTGTCTTTGTTTGCGTAGACATCAAAAATAGTTCAGAAGTCCAAGACAGAAAGTATCTTGTGATAATAGATGTTAAAATTATGTACTAAATTTCGTCCATCTGTTAATAAGTTATTGATAAATAATACCAAGAAATAGGCTTCCCGGCTACGTTTGCATTAGCGTAGATTTTGCATGGTACAAACATAAATACAGACAAATAAAAAAAGCGATTGAATTTATCCAACTCTTTGGAAACGACATGGTGGAACAAAACGATTTCACTATAACTAATTTCATCAACATTTTGGAACACATTCGTGACTTCACACAGTAGCAGTGATTTTGATTTCCGACACAAAATACAGATTCATATAATAGTTGCTACATATTAGATATTAGATATCGTAAATTTAATAATTATTTTAGCAATAAGAGCCTTTATTATTTCAAAGCATGAAGGACATATGTATATACAAATTGTTTGTACCTATTACCTGGGATTATATTAATCCATACACAGACTCAATATTTTTCATCTAAAATTTCATGTATGAATTATTTATTTTTGCGATCATTAATTCTTTTAAAGGTATTGAGTGTCATTTAATCGTATATGTTCACAAAAAATCGGTTTATCAATTCACAAGATGAGCTCTATGGACAGACAGTTAATTTATATGTATTGCATATATTATAGTACACATTCTTATACAGCCCGCCTCATACTTACGTAATCTTACATCCTATCCAACACTTAAGTTAAAATCCTTTTTGTAATAAAGTTTATTAGCAAGTAGTTAAGTACGTGGAGCTGATATCAGTCGTTTCTACACTAGAAATCGCTTAAACCTAACAAAAAGAACTAATAATACCTTACTAAATACTAGTCGCACTAAGACATCAAAGGTCTCGATAAAAAAGACCTACAGGCATTCAATCAGCTAATAGCTTTGCAAATCAAAGGAGGTGCTGGCACGATTGCGCCATAAAGTCTGTTAGACAATGTTTTTGCTCACACTAACTATTAAGTACTTGTCATATGGGTAACGAGAAGCGAGTGAAGATAGTATGAAATATTATAACGGACGGATATTTTAATATGTTTTTGTTTGCTAAATATTAATTGAATTGACTTTGGTATCTAAATTAGATATACAATTATATTATTCACTGTTGAACCCTGTGGTAAAGAATCTCTCATACAAAATGTTTGCACAGGACAACTGACTCAGCTTAAGTGGCATCTTAACCGCGGGAAATGGCGAAAAAAATTCTGTAAAACTAAAGGAACAAATTCGGGCCCCTATGGACATAGCTTACTTGATTGGACTTTGACTTCGACAACGAACACTAGATCAAGGAGCAATTTAAAAAAAAAAACAAACTTGTTGTGACTTGAAACTCAAAAAATCGCAACTAAAAGGAAAGTAGAAAGAAGCATACGAGTGTCTATTTTAATGTCGTCGCCAAATGTCTCCTCATTCCCGCTGGGTTTTCCTTGTTGGCTCGTTCTGGTAAATTCGCGAGCAGTGCGACAGAGGCCTTAAGAAGCTATTACGATACGTAATTGTCAGTTGTGTGACTCAGGCGAACTGAGAGCAAGGCCACGCGAAGTTTTCACCGGCGCTCGTGGGTGCGTTGAATGATCGAATTCTTGAACGTACGCGAAATTATTCTAAGAAATGGGTATACGAAGCCAGTCATATTTTATAGCTCCTCATCTGGAGTGGGCACCTGAAAAAAGGTACTACTTACTAATGAATAAAAAGTAATAAACGTAACTTGAATTACCACCTATTTGAAGTTTGTGCCAATTGGGACATATTTGTATCTTTATTTTAGTTACTTATGTAATCTTATTCTTAGTGAAATTTATAATAAAGTACCTATTTATGCCATAGCTATTGTTGATATTTTTAACATTTATTTATAACTAGCTTTTGCTCGCGACTTCGTCCGCGTAGAAGTCGAAATCCCCTTGGGGGTAGAATTTCGAAAAATCCTTTCTT